>VCAZ01000032.1:4883987-5015740 GCA_005784505.1 Bagarius yarrelli | reverse complement strand
TATGTGTGATAGAGATAGTGTAATTGTATATAGATAGTGTAATGTGTTATAGGGATAGTGTAATGTGTTAATGTGTTATAGAGAAGTGGAAGGGATTATAGGGATAGGGATAGTGTGTAATGGTTATAGAGATAGTTGTATGGTTAGAGGGATAGTTGTAATGTGTTATAGAGAATGTTGGGCTAGGTAATGGGTTATAGATAGGTGTATAGGATAGTGTGTAAGTGTTGATAGAGATAGTGTACTGGGGTATAGAAGATGTTGTAAATGGGTATAGAGATAGTGTAATGGGTTTTAGGGATAGTGTAATGGGTTATAGAGATAGTTGTGTTATAGGGATAGTGTAATGTGTTATAGAGATAGTGTAATGGGTTATAGGGATAGTGTAATGTGTTATAGAGATAGTGTAATGTGTTATAGGGATAGTGTAATGGGTATAGGAGAGATGTAGTAATGTGTTATAGGGTAGTGTGTTATAGAGATAGTGTAATGGGTTATAGAGATAGTGTAATGTGTTATAGGGATAGTGTAAGGGGTTATAGAGATAGTGTAATGTGTTATAGTAGTGTATAGGGATAGTGTAATGGGTTATAGAGATAGTGGTAATGGGTTATAGATAGAAGTGTAGGGTTGTGTTGTCTAGGGTATGAAGTTTAATGAGATGTGTATATGTAGTTATAGAGATAGTGTAAGGGTTGTTATAGTGTAGTGTATGTTGGTATGGGATAGTAGTAATGTGTTATAGAGATAGTGTAATGGTTATAGGGTGTAATGTTATAGAATAGTGTAGGTTATAAGATTGTAATGGGTTAGGGTAGGGGTATGGTTATCGGGATGTGTTATAGAGATAGTGTAATGGTGTTATAGAGATTGTGTAATGTGTATAAGATAGTGTGTAATGTGTTATAGGGATAGTGTACTGTGGTTTATAGGTAGATTAGGGATATGTAATGTGTTTAGGGATAGGTAATGTATTAGGTAGAGATAGTGTAATGTTGTTTTAGGGATAGTGTAATGTGTTTAGAGTAGTGTAGATATAATGTGTATAGGTAGTGTAAGGGTTTTAGGTAGGTAATGGGTTATAGGGATAGTTGTAATAGTGTAAGTGGGTATATAGATATAGGATAGTGTAATGGGTTAGGGATAGATGTAATGTATGGGTTGTAGAGGGAAGAGTATGTAATGGGTTTTAGGGATAGTGTAAGTGTTATAGAGATAGGGTAATGGCGTTATAGATATAGGGTAGTGTAATGTGTTATAGTGGATAGAGGATTAATGTGTAAGGGTGGTGTTATAGAGATAGTGTAATGTGGTAATATAGTGTATGGCTAGTGTTAATGGGTTAGGATAGTGTAATGAGATAGTGTAGGTAATGTGGTTATAGAGATAGGATAGTGGTTATAGGGATAGTGTAATGTGTTATAGGAGTGGATAGTAGTAATGTGTATATAGTGTAATGGATAGTGTAATGGGTTATAGAGATAGTGTAATGGGTATAGGGTGTAATGTGTGTATAGAGGATAGTGTAATGTTATAGAGATAGTGTAATGGGTTATAGGGATAGTGTAATGTTAAGGGAGATAGTGTGTATAGAGATAGTGTAATGTGTTATAGAGATAGTGTATGTGGTATGAGGTGTAATGTATAGAAGATAGTGTAATGGGTTATAGGATAGTAATGGGTTATAGGGATAGTGTAATGTGTTATAGAGATAGTGTAGAGATAGTGTAATGGGTTATAGGGATAGTGTAATGGGTTATAGAGATAGGGTAATGTGTTATAGGGATAGTGTAATGTGTAATGTGTTGTAGGGATATAGTGGTAGTAATGTGGTGTATAGAGATAGTGTAATGGGTTATAGAGATGTGTAATGGGTATGGGATGTATGGTGTTATAGGGATATGTGTAGTGTGTGTTATAGAGATAGTGTGTGTGTTAATGTGTTGTGTTATAGGGATAGAGATGTAATGTGGGGATAGTAATAGGATAGTGTATAGAGATAGTGTAATAGGGATAGTGTAATGGGTTATAGGGTAGAGATAGTGTATATGGGTTATAGGATGGTGTATAGGGATAGTTATAGAGATGTATTGTGTTTATAGGGATAGTGTAAGTAATGGGTTTTAGGGATAGTGTAATGTGTTATAGAGATAGTGTAATGTGTTATACTTGTTACACTGCGATTTTACAAAGATAAAAGTTATTTTGGGAAACACTTATTTCTTCATGGCAATAATTAATATACTATACTAATAATACTTTTGGAATTGGTATTGTAAAATATTTCATTTAGATTTAAATGCAGGTAAATGTCTGAAATCTTCCAATTGTAAATTTTCTAGGATTTCAAAACTTGTCTCATACATCCAAATTGTGGCTAAAATCGCACAGTGTAAGCCCACCTTAAGACGTGGTATCATTTTCATACTTTTTTGCATAGTCTCCTATTGTCTTCAGATTACATTAATGCAAAAGGGTGCATGTACGTGAAACGTAGCATGAGGGACACTTCATTACAAGTGCAAAGTTTCTGGACTTACCGAGAATATTTAGGCCCTCACAAATGCAAGTCTATGTGGCCCTTATTAAATATCGTAAGCAACATCATAGAAGCCTAATGTGGCTGGAGCAGAACAAGCTATCTGTACACCCACACTAAATTTATAAACTATTTCTATAATACCCTCACTATTTTTCTTCTTTTGTTGCTTTAAAAACAATGCATTACAACACTACACAAAAAGAGATTATTCTTTATCAGACTTACTTATTTCCAATCGTACTGGTCTAATTACACCCTCTGATACCCTAGACCACTAGTTACCAACAGGGGGTCCCGACCCAGAAGTGGCGCTTTGTGGGCGGTCGCGTTATATTTTGAAAAGTGGATTAGTAAATTTTATCCTTGATATTGACCAAAAAATGAACAAATTTGTAATTCGTCCACGACAGAAACTAGCGAGTGTCACCGCTTTTCCTTCAGCAGCTGATAGTAATAGCCAGACATACTGGACCCTGCAGGTGAGGAAGAGACCAGCAATTCGGGTCACAGTGAGCAAAACTTGAAACAAGAAAAGTTTCCATTATTGCCAGATAAATGTAAAGGGGCCCTAAATGATTTTCTTGGAAAAAAAGAGAGTCCAAGGCAAAAAAAGATTGGGAATGGCTGCCCTAGACTAAGCGCTACTGGTAGCGTCTTTTTTCAGTGTGAAGAAGCTTACATTACATTTCACTAGAAATAACTAATATTTGTCTTTTGTGTTTTTAAATGGTTATAATTTGTTGTTCTCAGTTAATAACCCAGAAAGCTAGAGTGCTTTTTGACATTTTTTATGTGTGAACACACTGGATAAAACTTGATTTCATACTGATGTGATTCATGAAATTGAAAAAATAAGAATCAGTAAAAATATACTGTAATTTGATGTTTGTGACTTTCATCATTACCCAAATATTTGGCCTTATTTGAATTAGGTGTGAACGTCAACATGGAAATAAGTCTCTTTTTAGACATTTGGGATGCAAATACTCAACCTTCATGTTTCCCCTAAAAGTTTTTTCAGAGGATTTAAAACCAGTCGCAGTACTGAAACAGTAAAAATTATATGTAATGTTTAAACTATATGCGTTTTTTGGAATTAGATGTTTAATATCACAGTGTTTGTCTCAAAGAAAGATACGTACACTATGAGATTCCAAAGATTAACCTGGATTTCACATAACACTGTTATAGGATCTGATTGGTCCTTCAGCTCTAGAATTAATAAGGCTATGAATATTAGTTCATTTCTTCCAACTTATTATTGTAGTTTAGCAACAACCGCATCATCACCTATTTTAGTAGCTTTTTTAAAATGTAATAATACTGCTGCACCGCATGGTTATAAGAGTGAGCTTAAGCACAATTCTTTTTAATAGTAATTGACTTCAATTTTAATTCCCTCCTCAAAATCCAGCACTATAACAAAGGTACCAAATGATTAAAGAGGCAAAAAAACAAAGAAGCAATAAGCTATGAGCGTAAACTGTTTAACTGAAAATCAGAATACTTGGTAAAGGTTCATTAGCGTGACTTCACTTAGCAGTTAAGTGTTAGTGTTTTGGAGCGATTTAATAGAAAGGGTTATATTTTCTGTTTTTTTAATATTGCAATCAAGAACGTTGCTTAGGTTTTTTTTTTCATTTCTCACTGCACACAAAAAAAGCATTCATACTATATATTAAGTAAAGAGACAGGAAAAGCTTCGTTAAATGCAGTGCAGTGAGTCTGCTAACAGCACAAAATAAAGCGTAAGTGTGTAAATAAGAAAGAAAATATGATGTAATGTAAATGCCTTTATTTGTCACATAAACTTTACAGCACAGTTCGCATATCCCACCTCTATCCCACCCCACCTTAGTAAGTTTGGGGTCAGAGTGCAGGGTCAGATATGATACAGCGCCCCCTGGAGCAGGAAGGGTCAAGAGTCTTGCTCAAGGACCCGGTGACTGATTGTCGGTGGTGGGGCTTGAACCCAGATTCTCTTGGTCTTCAGATCAACAACTTAGCACCTTAACCATTTAAGCACCACTATTCAGCATGGTTTTCCAATTTCTGCGCAGAATCGAACAACTGCACAGTTGATAGTGAAATGAAATAAATGTCAATTATTCTTTTTTAAATTCTCTTTTATTATTATTATTATTTTTATTATTATTATTATAATTATGTCTTACCACCACTGAACACCTTTGGAATTAACTGGAACCCTAACTGCACCCCAGACATCCGTACCTGATGTTGGTGTCTGATCTCCTGATGTTAGGTAGCTGATTGAACCCAAATCTCACATTGAAGTTACAAATTGTAGTGGAAAATCTAACTGATGGTCTGGTGACCGTAAACTTTTTTTTAATATAGTGTATTTAACACATGCTAAAGGCTATATTATGCTATTGACAACATTTTTCTGGAGCAAACAACGTTTCTTAGTTATACATCTAAGCCATTTATGGGTTAAAGTCTTGTTCATTTCCTGCAGCATTTAACAGGATTCTTGTTTCTGTGTTACACATGTGAATGTACCATATAAATTACATTACATCTATAAAATTAAATTACACATACTGAATCCAGCATTTAAAATATTTTTCTTTTTCTTTTATCTATTTGTTTACTTGATTTCTAGTCAAGGTTTGATTAGGCCCAAAAAATAACCCAAAGCATCTTTCAAACCACGTTTGATTATATCAAAGCTAAGAAATTAACTATTCACACTATTCAAAAGTGAGGACAGGTGTGCATTAAGAAAAAAATGAATAAAGATTTATGTAAAGTCAAACACAACAGGAATGAACACTTGTTATTAATATAACCACCACGGCACAGGTATCATTAATAGATGTGTGCTACTGAAACTATTATTATTGTGCAATAAGCAAGCTTAGACTCTCATTGGGATTTTGTGCTCTTTCAGTTAAGAATTTGCTTATGACCTTTCAGAAGCCATTTGCATTTCTTTAAAGTATTGCTATAACTGCTGTGAGCTGGACCTTCTCTTTAAATCTTATTGGACGGTAAACTATTGAGCTCTTCATCAATTAATTCAAAGCAGCTTTTCTCAATGTAGAAATTATACATTTTACCTGTATAAACTCAGCCAGAGACATTTTACAGAGACTAGTGTTTGTAAAGATAAACTTCCCGAAAGATTTACATTACATTTACATTCAGGTCATTAGGCAAACAGCCTCAAATGGTTGGACATATGAGGACATATACTGACAGCGTATATCGCAAACGAAGGCCACATTGGTTGGTTGGTTAAGGAAAATCAAAAGATTAAACCAAAAGATAACCAATCTGTGTTTGTGTAATAGACTGATTAAGTGAAAATCTGCTCTTAATCCAAAAAATCTGATTTTAAAGATCAGAAATGGCAGAGGCAGTGTGATGGATTAGAGTTTTAGTAAGTGCATAAAATTCGGTTTTGTCATTAAAAAAATAGTGATTGTCACAAAGCAACAGTTTGTCCCTGATGAGAAAGCCGGGGGCGACGGTGGCAAGGAAAAAACTCCCTGAGACGGAATAGGAAGAAACCTTGAGAGGAACCAGACTCAACAGAGAACCCATCCTCATTTGGGTGAAAAACAGGGAGCAGGAATTATGTGGTTACACTGTGTGTGTGTGAACAACTGAAATCATAATTACTTGAGTATTTTTTTTTTAATTTTAAATTCCACCTTTGAGAAAGTCACATAATTCACTTCAATTAACTTTCATGGGAACAAATGTTGAGTCGAGAGCTTCCATGTTTGTGTAGCACCAGGGGGTCCTGCAGAAACGTTGTTTTATTTGTACTGCATCTGCTATACATGGCTGAAATGACATTAAAGCTTTTTGATACTTGATACGTTTGTGAAATCTCAAGTATGTCTCACATTTTCTTAGCAGGTTACAATTATTTGTTGTACAAAAGACCCTGGACAGGTCACCGGTCCATCACAGGGCCACACACACACTCACTCCTAGGGGCAATTTAAAATCACCAATCAATCTAACATACATGTTTTTGGACTGTGGGAGGAAACCGGAGAACCCGGAGTAAACACACACACACACACAAACACACAGGAAGAACATACACACTCCACACAGAAAGACCCCTGCAGGGGAATCGAACCCAGAACCTTCTTACTGTGAGGAAACACTAAACTAAACACTAAACCACCGGGCTGCCTAAAATAAATAATTATTAAAATAATTAACAGAAATGTTTATCTAACATTTGTAAAGAAATCATTACATTTATAACGTCTTCGGAAATGAATACTTGTTGATTTATGTTCAGTTTGTGCCCAGTTTTTAACAGCTAAACCTCCATGAATGCCTTTCACGCCTAAAATCAAACACATATAAAGCCACTGGCTGGGTAAAGACTTTGTATGGTAACTAATTAAATGCTTGTAACTAGTGTTGATTTTCCCTTAATTCTGGGAATCCTGGGAACTTACCCTCGGTGTTACCATGGATACCAACACTATTATATTCCTGGACCACAGGAATAGTTTTCAATAGAAGTCAAAATGGAAATCAGTCTCTCTAAAGCCAACTTAAAGTTAGTGAACAAAAAAAATTGTTGAAACACATCTAAGCCATGAAAAAAAGATAATTAAAAATAGTTTTTAATCTAAGAAAGATGTGAAAATTTGCTGTTACTGTAATTTCTGGTGTAGTTTGTTTGTAATTGTCCTCACAAGTCAAAAGCCTGAGTGTATTTGAATAATCTGTAAACTTTGAAATGGAAATTAGACGCTTTGACTGGTATGTAAGTCAGTTAAAGTTTTTAAGCAGGGAAGATATGAAGTGACCAGGCTTTTTGAAGGAACATCACATTTTCAGGTTCGTTTTCAGGTAAGCAAACTTGTGTTTTTTTGGCTTTTTCTTACGGTAACCAGAAAATAAAATGTTTGGTTCACCTAATTTTATTATAGCAACAGCATATTGACTTGTGGGATGGTGATAATATATTGTAGCCGCGAGATTATTTTGTCGAGGCAACGGCATCCTTGTTTTTCCGAGTTTTATGTTAAACTTAAATGTAATTAACACACTGACCAAACAAGTCAATGTGCAATATTGTTGTTATATTATTAGAGATACTGTGTGTAATATATATTTATATACTTCATGTGCAATAACATTCTTTTACAGTACAAACAATTTAAGTACCTTCCTATAAAATTAAATAGCATCTTATACTTTATATTCTTATATATTTTTTTTACATTTGTTAATTTTTATTTTGTTTTATTTTTTGCGTCTTTTTATTCTTTGTATTTTCTGATAAGCAGCTAATAAAAAAAAGAATAAATCAATAAATAATTATCTTATCTTTTTTTATGATTATAGTTATTTAAATAGGAAGTTAACCTGAAAAATCAACAAATGGTCTATAAATAATAAACAAACTCAAAAACCTCAGAATGGAAAGGAATGAGAAGGAGAGCACTTCACCTTCTCTCATTACATTTTATTCCTTTCATATGAGTCTTGATTACAACAACAAATGAAATATGAAGTGCACAGTTGTATTTTCACGGGTATAAAATAACAGAGAAAAATGCTAAATGTGAAATTCTAAATATGTAACAGTGTATGTGATTCTGACCCCCACATGCAGTGACTTTAGGTAAAATGTAGACACTCTTTAGTTTTTGTTAGTAATTGACATTAGTAAGACATTGGTACTGGTAAGAAATTGGCAAGAAAACAGATCCGGAGCATCACTGACAAATCTCATGTAAAATCAGTGCTGACACCCCCTATACACAGTTTAAGCACTCGCAGATCGAAAGTTATATCTCTGAGAAATTCCAAAAGGATGAAAAATAATAAGAATAAATAAGAAGAAGAATAAAAATTATAATTTGCGGTCAGAAACACCGACACTGGACTGCTGGAATACGTGTTAAATACACTATTCAAAGTATTATAATAGTTTGTCTAATTGCACATTTTTACTAGTTTTTTTTATTTTTATTACAGCTTAAACATTAGTGTTAAGAAACATAACAAAACAGTCAGCTCAAGTGCAGGTCCTAACCCTACATGGTCTCTGGCTCCATTCCTTCAGCATAGGGCGTTAGTCCAGCTCAACCACCTACAGCACAGCTCCCCCCAGAGGCACCATCTGTAAAACAAAGGAAACACATTATCAGGGGAATGTAAGAGAGGTCCACCACAGAATGTAGATTTTAACCCAGATGAAGAAAGCTGACTTTGACCCCTGGGCCGGATATTCTCACATTTTTGTATGGTCAGACAGCAGACTGCTGTTATTTAAATAATTAAACACAAAAACCAGTGACAACAGCCAGAGAGCCTCAGACAACATCTCATCTCACCTTTTTTTCTTTTTCCTTTTCCTTATTTTTTTATTTGAGTCACTATATTTATATTTTATCTCTTTATAAGTCCCACTGTAAGTCCTGCCCACCTAATACATTTCAAACAGCCCTCAGATGCTAAATGTGTTGCTCTCAATTATTTTAAAATAATTGTGTTGAATTATTCGATTTTATTTGTATAATGTCCCGACTTCAGCCATTTACACAAAGCAGATTTATATAACTGTAATATCGACATCCAGAAACACAACATTCAACATCCAGAATAAAAATTAGGATGCATAATATTAAGTAAAATTGCTGTTTTAAATCACATGTAAAATAAAAATGAATTGAACTTTATTTTAATGCTTTTTTTTTACTTTTTCTTTAATACATAATTTCAAACAACCTTAATTATTTTGGTCACATAAGGATTCACAGAGATTTTAAAATAGAATCACACATACAGCAGAGATAAAAATTACAAGTTTTGGTATTTGGGATTGTTGAATTTTTTTAAATCTAATATTTAGGGTTATTTTATTTATATACAAACAAAAATTACTAGCTGAAAGCCGTGAGCAAAAAAAAAGATTATTTGTCTAAATTCTCAAAAAACATTTAAATAATGTCTGCCGAGAACATAAAAATACACAATTCACCATTTATCACAATTGCTGAAAGGCAAAACTTGTAACAAAATACAATATAATTGTTTGCTTTCTTGTTAATGACTAAATTACTATTTGTTATATTTTCATTGTTTAAGATATTTTATAGTAAACTTAATTCATTAGTAAATCATTTTTGAAACACTGAAACTTTACTATCCTTTAAATGTATAATTATATTATTCTCACTATTAAATCTCACCTACAGGTTTAGTCCTATTTGCTGTCTCAATCCTGGCAAACATCCCTCACAAATATAAACTAATCATGACCATGCAGTCGTGGCCAAATGCACAGAATTACTGCAGGACGATGTACACTGACCTGGCAACAGTCGTAAGTGATCAAGATTGGCTAAGATTGCAACAAGAAGCAGTAAGCAAAGGTCTGGCAGAATCCGCCTGGGTTGGAGTGTATGATGATTATACTAGCTGGCGCTGGTCCTTAAATGATCGCCCACTAAAACAACTCACTTATACCAACTGGAACACTGGACAGCCCAACAATGCCTTGTCCCTAGAAGCATGTGTTACAGTAGATGTAAGTGGCGGATGGTTTGATACATCATGCAATAATCTTAGGACCATCATATGCTACAACGGTGGGTCAATATCCAGCTATTGGAACAGTTACAGTACTAAACTGCAACCTATTCAAAAGTAATAAATAGTAAATGATTATCACATTTTGTAGAAGCAGATACAGACAATGCTCATACTTGTTCATATTTTACAGCTAGTTCAAGTGGTACTGACAAGTTTATTGGCATCAACAATCTAGTAACCTGGTTCGAAGCTCAGACTTACTGCCGAACATATTACACAGATATGGCCAGCTCTCTAAACAGCTCAGACCAAAACATCTTAACACAGCTAGTAGGTATTCAGGGTAGTTCATGGATTGGTCTCTCTAGAGATACTTGGAAATGGTCAGATGGCACCAACACCTCAACCTTTCCCTGGGCTTTAAAACAACCAGATAATTTTGAGAGAATTCTGGGAAGTTGTGCATCAGTTAATAACGGACTGTTAAGCGATGAACCTTGCACCAACCTGCACTATTTCTTCTGTCACACCTGTAAGTCTTTTGTTTAATTGAATTTAAACTGTAATTAGTTTATTTTATTGTGTGGTTTTAAATGATTTTACTACATACAAACAAATTTATCATAAACACAATTTAAAATCCTAAGAACATTAAAACTCTGCAATAAAAACAAATTCTGTATTGAAACACATAAACTATATTTCATGGGCAAAAATCTATATTTGTGAATGTTTCACAGATCGCCCAGCAAGACGTCATCTGAAATTGCAGGTTAGGTCTGATGGTAGTGTGTTTGATCCTTCTGTGCAGTCATCTATTTTAGAACTGGTGGGTTTTTTTTTTTACATTTCATCACCTCTACCTTAAATAACATCTCCGTGTTTTGTATGTAACCCTGGTTCTCTGAGGGAATGAAATGCTGCATTACAATGCTTTGGGAATGCCATTTTATAACCTCTGACCCAAACCAATCCAGCCAATTTACATAGCATTACATTACGGACAGGTAAGGTAATATTTACCTTTGCATTTACATCTTTTACACACTTGAGAAATTGGGGATTAAATGCCTTGCCCAGGTGCCCTACAGTGGCAACTTAGTTGTACTGGGAATTGAACCCACAATCTTCCAGTTAGTAGTCCATCATCTTAACCACTAGGCTAGTGTCAGACTCTGTGCGCCATGGAGGAATCTCTGACCCACTGATCTTCTACCTATCTGTAAGTGGAAAGTCGATTTGGCCGCCGTGTAAACCTTATAGGTGGACGGTGTTAGCCCTATGTTGGTTCCTGTAGAAATTCCAGCACTAAACCAACCAGGCAGTTAATTGGTCCTGCTGTCTGTCTATACACAAAAAGATAAAAAGGTTTCATTTATGTTCATAGCGTTACCTTAGGACGGGAGCTCTCGACTGGACTATGGTCTTTATTGCTTTGATTCAGGGACCAGCTGCCAGGAGTTGGGCCCGCTGAGAGGCTACAGCTTCCAGAGTTCTGGGTGGGGGTGCACCAGGGACCCTGATTGTAGAAGGTCTCTTCTGACTGGAAACTGGAGGGGTAACAGCTTCATTTCGTCCTCACTTTAGAACTTCTGGTAGCGGCCTGATAAGAAATGTCTTGGTGCTCTGTACACTGCCAGCATCTCCAGGCAATATGTGTGTCAAATGGGTTAAACATCTTCCCACAGCTGTAGCTACCACTCATACTCCCTATCCTGTGAGAGACACATCTGTCATAAGTGTGACTGGGATAAAATTAGCTAAAATTTAGATTAGCTGTCTGCATAGTTCAGCATTCAAATGCCCTGGAGCCAATGCTGCATCCATACATTTTGTAAAGAGACAGAATGGTAGTACACCATATTGGAAATCTTTGTCCCCGAAAGCAAACCTTAGTAACTTCCTGTGTTGTGGCAAATTGGATATGCTCATGGCTTCACTCTCCTCTGGGGAAAGAAACCACCTTTTTGCAGTTTGCGGCCCATGAAAGTAGGGGAGGCAGATAAGGCAAAGCCTGTCTGAGTTCCAGGGTATTATCCTACGCTGTGCCTCAATAACAGCAGGACTAAACACGCTGGAGCTCTGTGTCTGGCTGTACGCACCAAAATGGCCAGACAAAGCAGAGCACATTCATAGGAAGCTTTTCACGATGCTCACCGTAGGTGCGTATTAGTGCCGACTGTGCAGATTATAAAGGGAGTTCCCAAAGCATTTCAACACCACTCAGGATCCTGAAAGGAAACTCTAGTTTCTAAGTCCTACACTGTTCTCTTTCAACAAGGCGAGGAACTTTCTACTGTATAAGACAATTCCAGATCTAAACAAACCTGAACTAATCCGTTTGTGGAGGAGACAAAGGAGTAATCCAAAAATATAGGTTTATATTCATAAACAATAAAAATATGTTACATTAATAAAATATATAAATCTGAATTTATTGTGTTAATGAACATTAAAGGAAAAAAAGACGTTTGTGTGTTTGTTTAAATGCATAACTTGTTTAAAATGTGCATGCCTGCCTGTGCTTTCAGAAAACAAAACCACTGCAGTCCACAGTAATCATATCACATCCTGTTATCTAACCATACAAAGGTTATTAAAGGGTTAATAATGTTTTATTGATACAGACTGAATGAATTCTGCTTCTATTTTTCAGGTGAATCAAAAACTTAAACAAAAAGGCATGTTGGAAAACATTACAGTGTTTTGGAGAGTGCAGCCAGATGGAAGCATCTTTCACAAGAAAAAAAACGAATAACTATTTAAACGCTTATTCGGAATGCCGTTATCTAAATTTTGTATTTAAAAACACAAGTTTCAAGACTCCTGCATTGCTTTTCATTCGTTTTTTATTGTTTTCCACTTGAACAACATCCACTTGAACAACACTTGGTTAAGGTGTTGGACTGATACCTGGAAGATCTGGGTGTAATTCCCAAGCCATCACCTCTGGGCCCCTGAGTAAGACCATTACCCCCTAACACTCAGTTGTAAATATGGGATAAATGTAAGTCACTCTGGATAAGAACGTCTGCCAAATGCAATAATAGTTTTGCCCACAAGGTGGAGGCAAAATACAATAATAATAAACTGGCTGGCTGAGGAATCTCTCTCTCTCTTTCATCATTTACACACACACACAAACACACACACCTGCTTCCGAGTAACAGCTTTTTACTGCACTCCTTAGGGTTAATTACTTTACTGCTATCTAAAACATTATCCAATAGAAGACATTTATTGTGTTTTGGAAAATGTATGTTCCTTGTTATTATGTTACTTACTTTCAACAGTGTTTTGGGATTTTTGTACACTTAGTTTGTAATCTAGCAAACAAGTTATGATCTATTCACTAACAAAGATTTATGTATATTTGTGGGTCCAGATATCGCCACCTGCAAATGTTCTAAATGTGGACTTTGACCAGGCAACACAGTTTCCCCACCGAGAAGTTTAATTCTTTTTTATGATCAGTTAATTGGTAACGGAATCACAACTTTATAAACATTGTGTAATCGACGATCAATACAGAATTTTAATACAGTGATCAGAAATGTCTGGGTTCGATTCCCCTGCAGTGGTCTTTCTGTGTGGTCTTTCTCCGGGTTCTCGAGTTTCCTCCCACAGTCCTATAACATGTATGTTAGATTTATCAGTGATTCTAAATTGCCCATTGAGTGAGTGTGAGTTGTGAGATCCTGTGATGGACTGGTGACAAATATTCAACTTCATATTCAACTTCATTGTCATTGTCATTGTGGAAGGTACATTTTTCGCATATCTTAGTAAGTTTGGGGTCAGAGCGCAGGGTCAGCTATGATACAGCGCCCCCTGGAGCAGGAAGGGTTAAGGGTCTTGCTCAAGGACCCAACAGTGGTTGACTTGCCGGAGGTGGGGCTTGAACCCAGGTGTTTCTGGTCTTCAGGTCAACAACTCAGCACCTTAACCTACCCAGGGTGTCCCCCTCCTGTCTTTCACCCTTTCAGAGACGGCTGGGATAGACTCTAGCAGATCCCTGTGACCCCGAATTAGGAAAAAGCGGCTATAGAAAATTGATGGATGGATGGACATGTTAAACTATTTCCTATGCTGTTATACAAATGAATTAACAGACATACTGTAATTTTCATAAGAGTCTGAATTATGAGAATCTGTATGTTTAGGCTGAACAGTTTTAAATGTAATTGTATAAAGAATTATAACACAAGCCCCAGTCCCCACTGTTAATGTTTATTAATCTATTTATTCACAGCTTCAGCTATACAGAATAGTTTAAAAATGATATGTTCTAATGTCAGGGCATTGGTGGTTTTCTAAAGGAAAGTGGTAGTAGTACAGTGTGTTAATGTGTTAGACTGCTAATTAAAGTTTGTAGTTCGATTCCCGGCAGGGCCCCTAAACAAGGACCTTAATCCCCAATTGTTTAGTTATATAGATGGGATAGATGTTAGTTGCTCTGAATAAGGGGGTCTACTAAAATTCTGTAAACGTAATATGTTAGCAATGTTGCCTCACATTGGTAACATTGCTAAAAAAATGCTATCAAGGGTCTTTCTGTGACTTTTATTTTACAGAAAAAATTGACATGTAACATATGGATCATGTAATGACTTTCCTTCTGTAAAGGGGAAGTGGTGGCTTATGGTTAAGGTGTTGAACTACCAACCCAAACTCCACCAAGCCACCACTGTTGGTCTCCAGAGCCCAAGGCCCTTAAACCCTAATTGCTCAGTTGTATAAATAAAATAAATATAAGCCGCTCTGGATAAGGGCACCTGGCAAATGCTGTAAATATTAAGTTATCAGTGATGTATTATGGAGTTTATTGCCATATAAGAGGCCTATATGGAGTTGGTAGGTTGCCCTATAAGAGGTGGTCAAATGTATTCTCTTAATCATGTTCTGAATTTTGTATGGTTTTTTTTGTGCCACAAAATATGGGAGACTGCCGGTCATCTTTTATAGCGAACAGAGGTACTATGGTTATGGCGACCTCTGGTGATGGGAGGGTGGAATTGTTACAATAGAAACATGATTTTAAAAAAAAACTAGTAAGACATTGTTTTAGCGCTATGCCCTATATATGATAATATTTCTCATAACCTTTTTTTATTTTAGGGATATGATGTCATTTAAATCAACTATAACTTGTTTTTAATCAGTACAGTTTTGCGTGGATAAGAATTTACATTAAAATGCAATTTTACTGATTATGTCCAAAACTAAGAGACTCTTCCTTTTTACCAGTTTTAGCAGTGACACTAAAAGCATGTCCAAAGATACACTTCAAAAGCAGAGCTCTCTGTTTTGAGGGCTGTAGTACCTTCATCTCCCTGAACACTGCTGATCTGAAAACCAGGAAAATCTGGGGTTAAGCCCCACCACTGGCAAGCCACCACTGTTCCATCGAGAACGAATAAAGATCGAAAACTGAACTACTGGAGAAACACCAGACAAACATAATTTACAGCATACATATAAAAATACATTTGTTAAGCGCTGACACTTTAAATGCTGTTTGCACAATAATCTCACCGCTTACCTGCACATTTCCTTGTCTAACTGCACATCAATCTGGCCGGTGCTGTTTAATGTACTGTAACAGTGTGTTTTGTTTTGTATTGTCTGTTTTTGCAATGATTGCAGCAGGTGCACTGCAATTCATGTTGCTAAGAGTTAATTTATTTTTTAGTCTTTAGCTCTGTGTTGTTTTTCTGTTATGTGGCTCTTTGTTGTATTGTGTAATTGTGTGTCGTTTTGTGTAGCACCATGGGGTCCTAAACAAATGTTGATTCATTTCACTGTGTTCTGCATCTGCTATATATATATATCTTCTTAAATTTGAACTTGAGCTGGTGTTGAGTTGAGCTTGAGCTGGTGTTGAGTTGAGCTTGAGCTGGTGTTGAGTTGAGCTTGAGCTGGTGTTGAGTTGAGCTTGAGCTGGTGTTGCTCTGTGCTCTTCCAAAGTGATCGTCTGTCTCCTTAGTCTTATTTGACGTTCAGAGACAGGTTGTCTAACAGGTTCAGAGTGAACAGCAGTGGGCTGAGCACACATCCCTGATCACCACACTGAGCACTGGCGCCCCACAAGTTTATTGCTGACTATTTTATAGTTACCATTGATATGTTTTTTTTAAATTAGCAGTCATGACTTTCTCCTGATCTTCACAACGGGACAAACAGTTAACAAAACAACGCATCTGTGCAACAGATACGACAACAAGGTGACAATTCACTGAAATGTATGTAAAAAATTACGTATTTAGGAAAACATAATTGATAAAAATTATGTGATTATTACCATTACACACTAAGAAAAACCTGATAAACTCCTTCACCTCCTTCCTGTGCTGAAATTCGGGTGGGTCAGTATTTAGTTTGTGCGAAGTCTGAAGGTAAAACTATATGGAAATCAGTCAACGCTGTCAAACTTTCCATGTTCAGGAGGAGTACATGTGAAGTAAACAGACCAGATAAACTCTTTAGAGACATGTGTGTAACCAATAAAACCGAGGAAAACATGTTTAATATAAATGTAATTTAGAAATTAATTTTTACAGTTTGTTATACACACAACTCACGACTCTTTTCTCTGATGTTTTATCCAGTAACACTGAAAGAGTGTCCATGGAAACAGTTCATTTCCTATGTAAAGTAGAGCTCTCTGTTTACACTCCTGGTTCCATTGTTTCTCTGAACTCTGTGAGGTGTGTAAGAATCTAGCCCCTAATTCTTTCTGGCCTTTGGTACGGCATGTAGATCGGCATTTATTATTATTATTATTATTATTATTATTATTATTACACTTTGTAGATGTTTTTGAATAATTATAATTAAAATGTCTTTACATTGTCCCTAAGATTTCTCAGTGTTTTAAATGTAAGTTTCCTGGATACCACAGAGAGTCAGTGATGATTTATTAAAGCAGTCATGATAATATTGTAAATATCTGATTATTGCCACATGACTATTCTACACTAAGACAATCGGTTGAACTCCTTCACTGCTACCATCATCCCTGTTCCAAAAATTCAGCAGTCTCCAGCCTCAATGACTACCGTCCCGTCGCACTCACACACATCGTGATGAAATGCTTCGAAAGGCTCATCATGAGGCACATTAAGACCCTGCTGCCCCCCCACACTGGACCCATTACAGTTTGCATACCTTCCGAACACCGTTCCACGGTTATTCATATGCATCAATGGTGAGTTATTGAGGATTTGGCAACATAATTAATATTTTTTTATAAAAATGCAAATTTAAAATGTGGCACATTTTTGTGTTAAATTTCTGTGCCAATAAAGACATAATAAACAAATGATTTAATCTAATAATCGACCATAATTATTTTTTTACAGCTAATTTCAGTCATTCTGCCAAGTTCATCAGCGTCTCTACTCCTTTGTCCTGGTCTGAAGCTCAGATTTACTGTCGAACACATCACACAGACTTGGCCCAGTCCAATAAACAGCTCAGATAACGACCTCATATTTCAGCTGAGGAACCTCCTGAGTACCCATTCCTGGATTGGGTTATATAGAGACACATGGAAGTGGTCAGATGGGACCATCGCTACAAACCTGCTATGGGCTTCTGGACAGCCTGATAATTTGGAGGGAAATCAGAACTGTGCATTCCAAAAATTACACAATGTTTAATGATGATTTCTGCAGCCAGACTTAGATAATGAGACTGCAGGTGAAGTCTGATGGGATTGTGTTTGATTCTGCTGTGCAGTCGTCTATTTTAGAGCAGGTGAGTTACAGGACGACTCTGAAATTATTAAATGCACCAAGTGACAAATAATTATTGTCTTTAAAACATTTTTCTTCTGTTTTCAGATCAAGAAGAAAACTGGAGGGGGGCACAGTGACCTGGAGGGTGCAGCCTGATGGAAACATCTTCCACACGAAAAACAAGGACGACCTGTAACGTCTAAATCAGGGGGTCGATTTTATTTAACTAACACTAATAAACCATAAACTCAGAAAATAGAATGTGTAATTTTATCAACATGTTGTTCATTTATTTTATGGCAGCCACATTTGTTGACGGTTTGGCGGTTTTAGGCTGTTTTTTAGTCTGCAGTCTCTTTGTTTGGAGTCTATATGACCTTAAAATTTACAAGAAAAACATTTGTAACCCAGTTTTTCACTTATACTTTTTCATTTTTTTTTTTTTTTTTTTTTTTACAAATTTACTAAATATTTAACATTTAATTTCCCCACTGTGGGATCAATAAAGATTATCTTATCTTATCTTATCTTATCTTATCTTAGCCTAGCCTAGCCTAGCCTAGCCTATCCTAGCCTATCCTATCCTATCCTATCCTATCTTATCTATCTTATCTTATCTTATCTTATCTTATCTTATCTTATCTTATCTTATCTTATCTTATCTTATCTTATCTTATTAATTTTTACTGGATGCATCATGAAGGTAAAACAGATGCGGATGGCATGTGCAATACTGTAACATAAAGTAAAATTTATCAGAATAATGTGAAAATAGAAGTTATAGGATGTGCCTAGAACTTTTTAATAAATATTGTGAATTGTACTTTGCAATTACTGTATTTTTCTTTTAAATATCCTATATTACTCAGAGTAAAATTTCTTTTTTAGTTTTTAATGCGCCAATAATGTTATTAATGTATTAATTCTGTACCTAAAATTAATTATAAACATACATTTAATGTCATTAATAAACATTTTAATAGTAAAACTTGTTTTGTGAAATTTTGTTTTTTTGCCTGTTATGTCATTTTTTATATTTATTTCATTGGTACATGGGGTCGGGGAGACGAACCAGAATCATTTCTATACACATGATGGAGTGTAATAATACCTGTAAATATTCTGTAGGTACTTTCAAACGGTTACATTTCATGCACTTTCCACTATTGCAGTTGTTCTGATTCTCTTACAGTTAGAAATATATATATAGTTTGTGTTATATTAACTTTTCTGAAGTCACAATAAACTGCATTGTAATTGTCCTGATATCAAAGGGACAGATTTTAGAAAGCTGATAAAGTAAATTAAATTAAGCAAGTAAATTAGAGGAAGTGGCATCTCAGTGGTTAGAGTGTTTGCCTGATGACCGAAAGATTGTGGGTTCGATTCCCAGCACCAACAGGCTTCCCCTGAGTAAGGCCGTTAACCCTCAAAAGCTCAATTGTATAAGTTAAA
Organism: Bagarius yarrelli; assembly: GCA_005784505.1. Taxonomy (NCBI): domain Eukaryota; kingdom Metazoa; phylum Chordata; class Actinopteri; order Siluriformes; family Sisoridae; genus Bagarius; species Bagarius yarrelli. Next base: position 4,996,459 of record VCAZ01000032.1, on the reverse strand, counting down.
GTTAAATAAGTTAAAAATGCAAGTCGTTCTGGATAGCAAATTTTTTGGCCAAAAATTATTCTTTACATTGACCACAAGGTGGCAGTAAAACAATCATTAGCAACATAATACAGAATAAGAGGTGCTAAAAGTTATTTAGTTAATATAAATTATTACTTTTTATGTAGCTATATGCACTATAGAACAGTACACACCGTCATTCATCATAATAAAAGAAAGCTGATTTAATGATAAATTCAATATGAGACTGAAATGAAAAAGAGAAGAAGTTAAACGGAACACGCCAAAATTTCTGATGACACTAGATAAAGAGATTAGAGTGCAATTACAGCATGTAACTCAGCAGCAGGAGTCCTCAACTCCACCAGACGTCCTGCTAAAATTACTTCTCACTGGTTACCCATGGACATCATTAGGAATTCCTCAACGTTATGAGACTAATTAATAGATGACAAATAGATAGATATTAAAAATAATACTATGATAATGTTAGGAGTAGCATTACAATAAATCCTATAGCAATAAAATGAGAGACATCAACCAAGATAACTGAGTATTAATGGTTAGAAAGCGTGTGCTGGCTTATGGTAACTTATGCTCAGGAGAGAAGGAAGTCAGAGACATAGATTGGTTAAGGGGTTTATTGAAGAATAGACCAGAGATGTGGTTTGATTAGTAAAGATGGTTAATTGATCGTGTAATAATTGTTTAATAACTGCAGGTAGAATGTTTGGCAAGGGAGATAAGGGAGTGTAACTGTGGGTGGCAAAATATGGCTAACTAATTTAGCTTTAATTGAGCAACCCGAGCAAAAACCTAGAAAAACTGTGGACAACCGGGGTATTAATACACAAACTAACTGGGGGAAAACAATCAAACTAAACACAATGAGGGACCAACCGATCAACGACAGGTCCGGGAGACTCAGATAACATAAACAAACATGGAGTCTACAAAATTAAAAAAAGTCACTGTTGCCCTCCAGTGGCCTGTCAGGGCAATGAACCCACAGCAAGCCTGACAAAAGTGTACCCCAGTCATATGGGTGATCTTGTCTTGACTATTGTTATATATATATATATATATATATATAATATGATACAATGGTGACATTTTGATTATAAACAAAATTTAAAACATGAAAATTTCTTTTTGTTTAAAAATCCTATTATTTTTACAAAAAGAGACAGGATGATCATGATTTATTTCAATAACATCATTTACCAATGTTTGTTATTTCTTTTTTCAGCTATATTTAGCAGTTCTGATATTCATCTGCAAACCGAATTCCGGAGAAGTTAGAGCGTTAATTAAATTAAAAAATGAAAACTTTAAAAAGATTCATCATTTTAGATATAAGATTCAGATATTTTATTTACAATAGAACTTAGATAACATAACAAAACGTTTAACTTGAGAAAATTTATACACTTTTATTATCCACTAAATGAGCTCATTTTAAATATGATGTCTGCTACAGTTTGGCACATATGAATCATTTTTAATGCATATTACTCACTAATCTCTTTTTTTCTTAACGCCACCAAAGTGGTGGTGAGCAGTACAGCGCTGCTTGCCACTTTAATTTCCATTGGAGTCTTTTGTTGTTCGCCGCCAACAAAATATCAATAAAAAGTGAATAAAGCTGTAAGTCCAAAATCTAGCAAAGAAAGTTTTTAAAGGTTGTAAAATATTCATTCTTCAATAATTCTGTTTCAATACCGCCTATTCTCTACATCGGCTCACGGGGGTCTGCTGGAGTCTATCCCACCCGCTCTAAAAGGGCAAAAGGGAGGAAGGGGACACCCTGCACAGGTCACCAGTCCATCACAGGGCCATCTTAATATATTCCTGTGGCTTTTTTCTTTGTGTTGATTATTAACGCTTGGCTATTTCACACTAAAGACAATCGTATGAATGTCTCAACCTTCTGTCTGTACTGAAATTTAAGACAGGTGGGTCAGTATTTGCTTTTGTTTAAAGAGTTAAAATTTTCAACGAAAAATGAAAACTAAATGGAAATCAGTCTCTTTTTGATGTGTTGATGTTTCCAGTTTCAAGAAAAAGACAGGTGAAGTTAACAGACACTTTAGAGTTGTGTGTAAGCTAAAAAAACAGCGTAACTAATGAAAAAGGGTTTAATTACATGGAATTCCGGAATTTTTCGGGGCTGGTAGAAGTGTAGAAGATTCTGTGGCATGTCGGATATTTACACTTTTTATTTTATTGTATGAATGTATTAACACTCAGGTCAGTCAGGTTTAGTTGCTAATAATTAAATCCAACATATTTTTACTGTTAAATCTGTTCTGCCCTTTCCCAAAATTCAATTGTACAGATTGTTATGTACACAACTCACTTTCTGAGCCATTTCAGCCAATAACACTGAAACTGTGTGTAAGAAACGCTTCATTTGCTATGTAAAGCAGAGCTCCTTGATCTTTGTTCTTTTCTATCATTCTTTTAACAGAAAAAGAAACATAGAATACATAAAAATGTTGCCTTTTATTTATTAAGAAGAGTCGGTGTTGATTTAATAAAGCAGTCATGATAATATTATACTTGCTGAATGTCGTAGCTGATGATGGTCACATGACTATTACACACTAAAGACAACCTGATGAAGTTCTTCACCTCCTTTTTGTGCTAGAATGGAAATTGGAAATGGAAATCTGTCTGCGTCACAAATGTCTTAAATCACAGAAGAGGATGAGTGAAGTAAACAGATGACTGGAGTGTGTGAGCAGTGAAGATCTACAGATGAGCTACTGAAGAAACACCAGACTTCCACATAGAGTTTCACATTTTAGGTACATTTTAATGTTTGAAGCTTTTATATATTTTATGAAATCTGTAAATTGATTTTATTATTTTATTATTTCTTAAAAATTGTATAATAAATACTAATTTTGAGTAAAAATTGTATAAAATTGTATAGAAATTGTATATATCACATAATTATTATATACTTGAACTAAACTATAAAGCAGTGGATTTCTGGTACAGTCATTTAATTAGCTGTTCTGATTTCAAATATATTATTAAAACAACTGTCGACTTATATTTTCTTATTATATTTAAAAAAAACCATCAAGAGTCAACCATTTTGTGGGTCTTTAAATGTGTGGTAATGTGAGTTAAACATTATTTCTAGTCTTCTACATGTTCAGACTCATGGAATAAATGTAAATAATATTTTTTACAGAATTAATAAAATCCTAAAACTTTAAGCAGAAATCCTTATGTACTAAAAATCCTGATTTTGTTTTAGATGTTTTTGACAGTAGACTAAAAGTTGTCTACAGATATGATTTAATTATAGAGTTTATTGAGCATTGAAAGGATTCAGGTTTTTGATATCACGTGAGTTTTGATGCTATTGCCACCAGGGACGAGCGGCCGTGATTTAAATTGAATAGAGTAGATATAAAATTATTATATACTTCTTTTTAAAAGCTGTTTTAGTACAACTTTTAGTGATCTATTGTGTGTCTCTTGCTGTTTTGAGTGGAAATGTTAGTCATTTTTTAAGCTTTGAATATAGAATATTTCATCGTTTTGCTGTCAGAGCAGGAAATAAAACTCTGCTCTGGTAAAATAAAAAAAAAAGGGTTTGGTAAAAATAAATTGTGTTCCTGTTAGTGCAGTTTTATGTAAGAAAAGTGAGAATAAATGTTATACTTGAAATGCATCAGCTAGAATAAAGAAAGTGAAGACATATAAAATGTACAAACATTTTATTGGTGACATTTAGACAGGTAGCAAGGGGCTCACACCAGTAATACACTTTTACCAGGAAATAATGCTATATAAACACACACCATGCTGTGCCATAAATTATTGTATTCAGTGTGGACAGGGATGCTGGATGTTTGGGAGGTGATGCAACTCTCAGGGGACCATATTTACATAAGTATCTTGGAGATATTCCCCTTCAGGAACTCGAGCTGCATTGGAATGTTTTGCATATGTGATATTCACACCACCATAGCACCACGTCATTGTCCTGTGTGTGTGGGACCTTGTGTAATGCAAGGATCCTGGATCCTCAGGTTGCTGCCAGATCTAGATTGTAAAATGGAACGGATGTATGTTGAGAAGACCAACCTATTGCCTACAAATGTCTGTCAGATATACCCTCAAGGCTAATGTCTTGGAGGCATTATTATTAAGTGAGTGTGCTCTGAACCCCTCCGGAAACCGGTGGGTCACCCATTGTTTGTTATTGTCTGTGTAGTGACTGCTCCTTTTTTTGTTGGACATGCTGAAACAGACAGTTCAGCCTTTCCTGATGATCTGGGTCCCAGAAGGGGAGGAGGGCAGAAGGCTGCAGTTCAGTGGGACCTGACATTTTGAATACAATACCCTGGGCTGAAGGCAAGGTTGGATATCGCTAAAAACCTTTTAATGGTTGGATATCGCTAAACCTTTAATTTATGGAGGAAAATGTCTACCAAAAACACTGTTGTAAAGTTTTAATGAGGAGGCTCTTATCTGGCACAGAGCCTCCCCAAAATCACAGCCAGGTCCCATGATAGGAAACCTTAGTTGCCAAGGCCTCAGCCTCCTCGTACCACAAAGAAATCTTGTTACTTGTGGGTCTATACCCAATGATGTACCACACAGTGATGCATAAAACCTTTTTGCAGAAATTCCAGAACTGGACGAATCGGGCAGTTAACTGGGTCCTGTGTTTCTGTCTGCTGCACCATGAAAGAATAGGTTCCATTTCAGGGCATAGACTTTTCTGATTGCTGGAGCTCTGTTTTGGTATGGTCTCGAAGTTCTGGGAGATCGGGGCTGATAGATTCTGAGTGGATCTTAGGCTGGCTCATATTCAGCTATAACTCGGTCCACACTTGGAGAGGTCCAATTGATGGGTATTGTAGGGGATGACAGGGGATAGACGTCCAGAAGGTCCACAAGTTTCTATTACCATGCTGCATACCAGCAGTAGCCTGACTTTGTCATGGCAAGTTGTCCATTAAGGGGTAGCATCGGGCAAGTAAGGGCAATGCTTGTACTAAGGTGTTCAGGTCCAGAGTCCACTAAAGGATCTGGCTTGCCAACTTAAAAAGTGGGCACAAACATAGACCCTTCTCGTGGTTAATATAAGCAACAAATAGACATGTTGTCTGTGTGTACTAGCTCATGTTGGCTACTCAGGTCTGGTAAAAAGTTTTTTAATGCTTGAAACACTGCTAGAATCTCCAGGCAGTTTATATGCCACAAATGATTAGTTCCATCCCACAAACATCTGTACAATCTGTAAGTGAGGTATGTGTCGTGAGCATAATGTGATGACAAGGAGCTCCCATTTCCAGATCTTGCACCCCAAACCAAGGTCATTCATGTATCTTTTATGTAGAGCTTGAAGGCATCGCTGCGTAACCTCGATTGCCCTTCAGGGAAAAATCTTTAGCTTGGAGTCTCAGGCCAAAATGTTTCGAATTCGATTTTATTCGCCAAGTATGTGTAGACACACAAGGAATTTGTTGTGGTTTTTTGGGTACTTGTTACATGCAACATACATACATACATATAAGACATAAATTGTGATAAGAAGCAGCAAAGAATTTGTACAGGTTGTGAATTGTTCACTATACAGTTGTATAAAACAAATATAAGAGATGATGAGATGATTTGATTTATAGTAATGATTGTCTGATTTGATGCTGTTTATAATAGATATGGCATGTGATAGATATGGCAAAAAAACATTATTATGCCTAGATGTTCTACACTGCCATTGGTATCTGTAGCATCTGCCCCTGAGGGAAGGAGGTATTGCCACAAACAGATTGTGTCCGGGGTGAAAGGGGTCTGTAACGCAGCTGCACTGACTAAAATGCCCAATAAATCCATAAATAAAATGTCTGAATCCTTAAAAGTCGGCAAAACGTTACTGGGTGTGCTCTTCCTTTTTTCCAGTAATTTGTTTCTTGTGTAGCAAGTCGAAAAAGTTAAATTACAAAAAACAGGACAAACAAACAAAAAACAATATACGTACAAAGACGCTCCAAACCAAGGCAGCAATCTGCGGCGCCATCCTTCAAAGAGGTATGATGCTGCTATGGTATGATGCTGCTACCATCATGCCAACTAGCCTTTGAATTTGCCTGACAGTGAAAGATTGCCCTTCTCCAAACTCTTTCATGGCCTCTTTCATAGTCCTCTTATGGCTGAAGAGGCTGAAAGTGGCGACTGGGGCCAGTGAACAACGCTGGGACTGGCATTGAGGAAAAAAGCCCCTGTCTTTATCCTCCATTATGGATAGGCTTCACCTCAGGTGCCTTTCTGTAGACCACTGTGGCTGTCTCAGGCTGTCATAGATTGGCCCCTGAGTAGAGGCCAGCACGCTGGAAACATTAACCCAGTTCACTCTTAGGCTGAATGTCTTTGTCCTTGGCCAATCGATATTAAGCTTCTTTCTGGGGGAAGGAATCCACAGAGCTTCAGGCCAAAGGTTATAAACAGGCGTTCCTAAAGCATGTTGACGCAGCTTGAGTTCCTTAAGGAGAATCTTGTAATTGATACATAGTAACCTCCCTATGTATGTTCGGGAATCAGACACAGGTCTCCAGTGTTTAAGTCCAGGTTAAAAACATACTTATTTAATCAAGCATTTTGTATTTGATTCCCCTTAGATAAAGGAGCAGATCTGGGGGACTGATGGGGTGTTGAGTTATTAAGGTGATCTGGTATGTTTAGATGCTGTCTTCCCCTCTCTTATTGATCACGGTGTTGATGATGAGAGCCGGCTGGTTGCTTAACATATCAGGGAGCCCTCATGTCTGTGTTTCCCTCTGGTTCTCCTTTAGTTATGCTGTCCTAGTTAGTCTCGCCGGAGTCCCGCTTTACTCTACATTATACACTTAATCACTCCAAACCGTGTGATTACAATGTCACTTAACTTTTCGCCTTCTTTTGCCTTGCCTTCCCTTTCCCTCTCTCTCTCTCTCTTTCTCTCTCTCTCTCACTGTTGAGTTACATACGCCACAACGGAGCTGCCGGTGATCCAGTCCCCACCACTGGCCCGTCCTCCTGTGGGTCCCTTCCCTGTGACCTGTCCCAGCGGATGATGCATCACCAGGGTGATCTAGGACGACCCACTTCGCCATAAAGACGTTCGGCCCTTCCGGCTGCGCTCGCTAAGGACTAATGATTATAGTTGTTCACACACACACGATGTAACCTCATAATTCCTGCTACCTGTTTTCACCCAAATGAGGATGGGTTCCCTGTTGAGTCTGGTTCTTCTCTCTCAGGTTCTGTCTTTTTTATATTCCATCTCAGGGAGGTTTTTCCTTGCCACCGTGGCGCCCCCGGCTTGCTCATCAGGGACAAACTGATTTTTCTGTTTAATTCTGTTTAACCCTGGACAATTCACAGATCTTCCCTTCAACCAGTGCTCGCAAACCTGGGGGGTACCTATGGAAATTATGGACAATCAATTATCCTTTTCCTTACATGTTGCCAACATAACACGTTCCTGCAGGTTTATCCTGCATAACATCCGGAGGGTTCGACCTTTCTTAACCACTCAGGCCACCCAGTTGCTTGTGCAGTCTCTTGTAATTTCTAAACTAGACTACTGCAACTCGCTCCCTGGCTGGCCTACCTCTGAGTGCTATTCGCCCTCTGCAGATGATTCAGAATGCAGCTGCACGTGTTGTTTTCAACCTACCAAAGTTTTCACACACCACTCCACTGCTGCGCTCCCTCCATTGGCTCCCAACAGCTGCGCGCATCAGATTCAAAAAACTCTGACACTTGCCCTACAAAGCCAGAAACGGAGCTGCACCCCTCCTACCTACAATCACTTATCACTCCACGCATTCCACCACGCTCTCTCAGATCCACAAGCACTGCTCGGCTTGTTCCACCACCCCTAGGACACGAGGTAGGTCTGCCTCAAGACTTTTCTCTGTTCTGGCACCAAGATGGTGGAATGAACTTCCCATCAATATCAGAACGAACAGCAGAGTCACTAGCTATCTTCAAGAGGCGTTTGAAAACCCATCTTTTTCTAAAATACCTTGCTCTTGACATCTAAAAAAAAAAACAAAAAAAAAAAAAAAAAAACACCCTCCTTACTCTATTCAACAGGTTTTTTGTTGTTGCAAAAGCAGGCCAAAAGCACAAATTTTTGTGATCTATTATCAGCATTGAGATGTTTTTTGATGTAACTTAAAGCACTTCTTGTACGTCGCTCTGGACAAGAGCGTCTGCTAAATGCTCCAAATGTAAATGTAAACTGTTTATAATTTCTTCATTGTAAAGCTGCTTTGTGACAATCACCATTGTAAAAAGCGCCAAACAAATAAAACTGAATTGAATTGAATTTAATTGTCACATGTAACTTCTCTGACCTGAATTTTTAAACAGGAAATACAAACATTCACCGATTTTAATCGAAATATTTTGTCATACAGAAATTACACGAATAGTAACAGCACACAACAAGATAAAGTGATAATATTTATTTCATATAATCCTTATTTTTTTTTTAACTTAACTTATTGTAATGATCATACAATGCCATACAATGATGATTTATTAAATAATCATTAACAAAGTAATACAGATAAATCTCCTGTACCTGATTATTCTTAACAGTTTGTAATTTGTTTGTATCTCTCAGCGTCTCGTCCACCATGAAGCTGAGTCAGTTTCTTTTCCTGTGTCTCACTGGTACGAGCATTTATATAAATAAAGTTTTGGTATTGGATTTTGGAGTTTAAAGTTTGATAAATGTTGTAATATAGCACACATTAGTAGCAATTTATAAACAACAAATTATTTTCATTGCCTCTGATTGATTAATAAATTCATAAAATTACATTTTTTCAATAATTTTATTGAACAGGCTTCACCCTGGTTGCCAGATCCAATCTAAGTAACGTCTATCACAAATATCAGCTGATTATGGAGAAACGTTCATGGTCAGAGGCGCAGAAATACTGCAGGATGATGGACACTGAACTGGCAACAATCATAACTGATCATGACTGGATTCAATTAAACAAAGAAGCAACAAGTAAAGGCTTCACAGGACCTGCCTGGATTGGACTGTACAATGATTTCGATGGCTGGCGCTGGTCATTAAACGATCTCCCACTGAAGAGTGTCACTTATACAAACTGGTACCCTGGAAGTCCAAATAATGGCAACGGAAATGAGGCATGTATTGCAATGTTTATAGTAAAAGCCTGGGGAGATTCGTTATGTACAAATGAAATGCCCTTCATATGCTACAATGGTGAGTCTCTGAGGATTTGACAACATAATTAACACTTTTATGTTATTTTAACACATTTTGTGTTATTTTTCATATTTGATTATTTTTGCCAGTGATCATTTTCATACAGTAACGACTTAATAATGTTTTTTTAATTGTTATTTAACAGCTAAATTCAGTGGATCTGATAAGTTCATCTACGTCTCTACTCCTTTGTCCTGGCCTGAAGCTCAGATTTACTGCCGAACACATCACACAGACTTGGCCAGTTCACTAAACAGCTCAGATGACAACCTCATATTTCAGCTGGTGATGAACAAGGGTACCAGTAGCTGGATTGGGTTATATAGAGACACATGGAAGTGGTCAGATGGGACCATCGTTACAAACCTCCAATGGGCTTCTGGAGAACCCAATAATTTTAACAGTGATGAGCACTGCGCATTTTATGATGGAGCGTTTAGTAATAATGTGTGCGGTGTGACACAATATTTCTACTGTCACAGCAGTGAGTCTAATTTTCCTGCTTATAAAAATATTTTCCTAATGTGACATCAATGAATGTTATATAGGATTTTACTGACATGTTAGGGTAAACGCCTGTGTGTGTGTGTGTGTGTGTGTGTGTGCTGCAGTTCCACCAGTGAGGAAATGGCAGATATTGAGACTGCAGGTGAAGTCTGATGGGAGTGTGTTTGATTCTGCTGTGCAGTCGTCTATTTTAGAGCAGGTGAGTTACAGGACGACTCTGAAAGTAACAAATAACACTTTTCCTAAATTAATTAATAATCCGGTTTTTCAGATCAAGAAGAAACTGCAGGAAAAAGGCATGTTGGAGAACAGCACAGTGACCTGGAGGGTGCAGCCTGATGGAAACATCTTCCACAAGATAAACAAGAATCATCCGTAAAGTCAGAAAAAACAGCTTCTGTAGTAAAAACAGAGAGATAGTAGTGAATGTTTGCATACATAGTTAGAATATAGTGCATCGAGAGAAGAAATATAGAAAAAACATTGCTTATAAATTGCTTACAGTCAGTCTTTGTTTTCTGATTTTTCATTTTTCATTTAAAATAACTGATTCAAATGCTTTAGAATTTTTTCTCTGGTTTCTCGATGGGTTGAAATTTATCTCACTACCCGAAAATTGTGCCTCTAATTACCAAGAGAAAGCGGTGACCAATGTCGTCCGGTCCAACAGAAAATACAGCCGGTCGTCCCTGACCACTGCCCTCCTTTCATGTACTTCCCACTATAAAATGCGACAACATCTGGAAGATACAGCTGCAACTAATTCGGTCTATCCCAGCCGTCTCTGAAAGGGAGAAAGGCAGGAGAGGGACACCCTGGACAGGTCACCAGTCCATCACAGGGGAGAGCCAACCCAAATTTGGAATTGGTGGGTCTGTATGTGATTGTGTTTGTAGTAAGAAGGCTAAGGAAAAAAATGTAAATGAAATGGAAATTCGCTGTTTCTTTCCACATGTAAGGGAGGACAGGTGACGTTAACATATTAGAGAGTCGTTTGAAATTAAGGGTTAAGAGCCTTTCTTAAAGGGCCCAGGAGTGATAACCTGGCAGTGCTGGAAATCAAACTTAACACCCTAACCACTGAGCTACCACCTCCATTTTATTTTCTTTGACTTAATCGCAAATGTTTGTTTGCAAGTATAAAAATAATAATAAGACTCGGGAGATAAACTGGGATTGTTTCACTACAGAATATAGAAAGTTACACCTGCTCAGGCAATACAAATAAACTAATCTTTCATGAACGACACGTCATTAATTTTTTTGTAGTAAGTAACAAATATTCTTCGAAGAAATGTATTTATTTACATTAGGAAATGTATTGAAGTAAAAACTAAAGTTGTCAGAAATATAAAAACTCAAATGAAGTCTAAAAATATTTTTAAAAATTGTATATTAATAAGCAGAGATTTTTTTTAATTAAAGAAAATGTAACCCTACTTATGCTTATTGCTACAAAATAAACAAGTAAAGGAAAATTCTGACATTAGATAATCATTCTCGTGTTGGATTTCTTATCTCTGGAACACACTTTAAGATATTTGTTGATGAAATCTGAAGCCTTTCTGTCTCTAAGCAAGTTACCTACCATGTACAATCCTCAGAAAAAATACAGAGAGAATCGGTTCATCTGACCTCAGTGGTTCAACTGTGATGTTCCGAAGCAACAAGAATAATTTTTATGACACAAAGAAAACTAAAATATTAACTTTTTATCCACATTTTCGTCTCTACGGTGTCACTTGTGGATTTCATGTTTGGACTGATTGGTTGCAGAAACAGTGTTTAATAATATTAACCAATGATCAATCTGCCACTGCTAATATAGTGTAAGTTCCACGGGCAGCAGCGCTAACTGATTCTGAAGGCAGATTAGATTAACATGGCAACACATAGAAACTGAAATCTGATTGGACAAAAAATCTAACATCCACACACACGTACTGGGAAGCAGTGCAGCGAGAGAAACACTACGAAATGAAGAGAATAAACTGCTGGAATAAATTAATACCATTTAATGGAACTAATATTAGAATTGATTGCACAACACCGACCGCACAACACTGACTGCACAACGCCGACTGCACAACGCCGACTGCACACTGCCGACTGCACACTGCCGACTGCACACTGCCGACTGCACACTGCCGACTGCACACTGCCGGCTGCACACCACCGTCTCCGAACAATGTAAAGTGTGTAATTATCCTGACCTGTTTCTGGACTTTAGTACTTCCTTTATGATTAAAATACTCTGTAGCTGAAGTTAATAATAATTATAATTAAAATGTCTCTACATTTTTTTTTCTGGTTTCTCAATGTTTTAGATTTTATATAAAAAAAATCAGTTTACTAGTTACTAAGAAGATTCAGTAAGAATGTTATAAAGCAGTTTTGATAATATTGTACGTTATATATTGTACTTATCTCATTATTGTCACATGACTATTACACACTAAAACAACCTGAGAAATGTTTTCACTTCTTTCTGTCTCAATTCCAAAGAATTGTTATTGTAACATGGAAATCAGTCTGTGTCACAGGATTAGGAGGACAGATAAAGTGCGCAGATCTTCAGTGGTGTTCAAGCAGTAAAGATCTGCCATAGAGCTCCTGAAGAAACACCAGCTTTACACCATACCATATGTATGCTTTATGCTCAATGACTCTAATTACTGTTAGAAGATTATACATTTAACTAACATGTAAATTGAAATAAATTATTATAAATGAACTATGAGCTATTTTAAAAAAGTGAATAAACTGAAAATTTATTTATTTAAAACTTTATTCATATTCATTGTAATAAACGTGATAAAAGCCTCAACCTTTGGAAAGCAGCACTCTGGTACTGTAGAAATCCTGCTGTTCTGCTTTACACACAATTGTTTAGTATATGGAACAATTCTTTTAATATTATAACAAATATTGGAGAAAATATACATCATATAATACTCTGGATATCAAATCTGGGAAATAATTTTAAAGAATATACTACAGGATCATTCTTTTATTTTGATATATATTGTAAATACTCTTGAATAAGCTTTAAGAGGAATGTGAGGGAATGTGTGTACCTCCCTTCCTTGACCTTGGTGTTGGTTGCTGCGCTGCTCAGCTTTAAGTCGGTTCATTTTTATTTGTTTAGCACTTTAACCAGTGGACGTTTTTACAAAGCAGCTTTACACGGCTAATGAAAGATAAGTGTAAGTTTAGGTTAAGGGTTAAACGAACAAGCTGGTGGTAAGTGTAAGTGTGGCAGGCAAAATCTCCCTGCGATAAAGTAGGAAGAAACCTTGAGAGAAACCAGACGCAATAGGAAACCCGTCCTCATCTGGGGGACATGTCCGTTTATTACAGCTAGTGATGATAATTACACATAGTGGTGGTAATCTACACCACTGACATCCAAAATAACCTGTCTTTTAAATCGAACGTCGCGCTTGTCTTTCACTTAGGACACGTCCCAGTCCTAATATTTGACTTCATTGGTATTAATTAAAGTATGTTAATGACACTTTAGCTCCCAACAACAATAAATCTTCTTATGGATTCCTGCTGCTGTGTTAGTTTTGTTCTTTAAGTCAGAACCCTAACCTTAACGCAGATCCTGTAGCACTGGTGTCCTGCAGGGTTTAACTCCAGCTTAAATCAACCCACCTGCCTGGAGGTTTCACATTTACCTAGTAAGATCATGATTAGCTAGCTCAGGTGTGTTTACTCTAGGAGCGAGTCTGGTGAGCCGTTTCCTATTTCCTGCTTGCTTACTTTTTTTTTTTTACACACACACACACACACACACACACACACACACACACATACATATAAAAATAAATATATACATATAGTAAAATGTTGAGTCGCACTTGAGACCTGATGATCATGACGAAAATGACTGTGTGGCGCATTATAACAACACGCTTCTCGATTATTCCTGTGCCGAAACGAGATATTTCTTCTGTCGCAACAGTAAGTCTTTAATTCCTTAATAGTGAATTCCCCTATACCCCTTCACCTAAACCCCTCTTACCTAACCCTCTTGACCTCACCTTACCCCTCTTACCTAACCCCTCTACCTACCCCTCAACACTTACCCCTCTTACCTAACCCCTCACACTTTACCCCTCTTACCTAACCCCTCCCCTCACTTTACCCCCCCTCTTACCTAACCCCTCACACTTTACCCCTCTTACCTACCCAACACCTACCCCACCACCCACCCTTTACCTAACCCCTCTTATACCTAACCCCTCTTACCTAACCCCTCACACTTACCCCTCTTACCCCTCTTACTAACCCCTCACACTTACCCCTCTTACCTAACCTCTTACCCTAAAACCCCTCACACTTTACCCCCCCTCTTACCTACCCCTCTACCCCTTAAACCCTCACACCCCTCACACTTTCCCCTCTACCTACCTCCACTTTACCCCTCTTAACCTAACCCCACCACCCTCTACCTAACCCCTCACACTTTACCCCTCTTACCTAACCCCTCTTACCTAACCCCTCTTACCTAACCCCTCACACTTTCCCCTCTTACCTAAACCCCTCACCTTACCCCTCTTACCTAAAACCCCTCACACTTTACCCCTCTTACCCTCTTACCTAACCCCTCAACACTTACCCTCTACCCCTTACCTAACCCCTCACACTTTACCCCCCTCTTACCTAACCCCTCACACTTTACCCTCTAACCCCCCTCTTACCCCCTCTTACCTACCCCTCACCTAACCCCTCACACTTTACCCTCTTACCTAACCCCTCACACTTTACCCCTCTTACCAACCCCTACTTACACTTTACCCCTCTTACTAACCCCTCACCTTTCCCCTCTACCTAACCCCTCACACTTTACCCTCTTACCTAAAACCCCTCTTACCTAACCCCTCACACTTTACCCCCCTCAACACTCACACTTTACCCCTCTTACTAACCCCTCAACACCTCAACCCCTCTTACCAACCCCTACCAACTTACCCCTCTTACCTAACCCTCACACTTTACCCCGTTGACCTAACCCCTCACCACTTACCCCCTCTTACCTACCCCCTCAACTTTACCCCTTTTACCTAACCCCTCACCTTTAACCCTTACCTAACCCCTCACACTTTACCCCTCTACCTAACCCCTCTTACCTAACCCCTCTTACCTACCCCCTCACACTCTTACCTAACCCCTCACACTTTACCTACCCCTCTTACCTAACCCCTCACACTTTACCCTTTACCAACCCCTTTACCTACCTACCCCTCACACTTTACCCTCTTACCTAACCCCTCACACTTTACCCCTCTTACCTAACCCCTCACCCTTTAACCCTCTTAACCCCCTCACACCCCTCTTACCTAACCCTCACCTTTTAACCCCCTCTTACCTACCCCTCACACTTTTACCCCTCTTCCCTAACCCCTCACAACTTTACCCCTCTTACCTACCCCTCTACCTAACCCCTCACACTTTACCCCTCTTACCTAACCCCTCACACTTTACCCCTCTTACTACCCCTCACCTACCCCCTACCTAACCCCTCAACACTTACCCCTATTACCTAACCCTCACACTTTACCCCTCTTACCTAACCCCTCTACCTAACCCCGCACCTTACCCCTCTTACCTAACCCCTCTCCTAACCCCTCACACTTTACCCTCTTACATACCCCTCACACTTCCCTCTACCTAACCCCTCGTACCTAACCCTCGTACCTAAACCCTCACACTTTACCCCTCTGACCTAACCCCTCTTACCCCTCTTACCTAACCCTCACACCACACTGTTACTACCCCTCACACTTTTACCTAACTCTTACCTAACCCCTCTTACCGAACCCCTAACCTTTACCCCTCTACCTAAACCCCTTTCCTAACCCCTCAACTTTACCCCCACCTCTTCCCTAACCCCCTCACCCTTTACCCCTTTCAACCTTACCCCCAACCTACCCCACTGACCTACCCCACCTTACCTAACCCCTCCCTAACCATTCACACCTTTACCCCTCACACTTTACCTAACCCCTCACACTTTACCCTCACACTTACCCTCACCACCCCTCTTACCCCCCTACCACTTTACCCCTTTACCTAACCCCTCACACTTTACCCCGCTTACTAACCCTCACACTTACCACTTTCACCCTACCCCACTTACCAAACCCCCACTTACCTACACCCCTCTTACCGAACCCCTCACACTTTACCCCTCCCACCTCACCTTTACCTCTCACCTTACCCCTCTTACCTAAACCCCTCACACATTACCCCTCACACGTTACCCCTCACACTTTTACCCTCTTTACCTAACCCCTCTTACCTTTACCTCTTACCTTCCCCTCACACTTTACCCCTCACACTTTACCCCTCACCTTACCCCTAACCCCTCACACATTACCCCTCACACTTTACCCCTCACACTTACCCCTCTCACCTTACCCCTCTTACCCCCGAACCCCTCACACATTACCCCTCACACCTTACCCCTCACACTCACCTTAACCTCACACTTTTAACCCCTCACACCTTACCCCTTTACCTAACCCCTCACACTTTACCCCTCACACTTTACCCCTCACACTTTAACCCCTCTCACCTTACCCCTCTTACCTTACCCCTCTTACGAACCCCTCACACTTTACCCCTCTTACCTAACCCCTCACACTTTACCCTCTTACCTACACCCCTCACACATTACCCCTCATTTACACAACCCCTCACAACTCCCTTACCCCTCTTACCTAACCCCTCACACCCCTCACACACCCTACCCCTCCTTACCTTACCCCCACTTACCCTCACACACACTTTACCCCTCTACCACCTACCCCTCACACTTTACCCCTCACCTTACCCCGTACCTTTACCCACCCCTCCACACTTTACCCCTCACCCCCTCACTTACCCCTCAAACTCCACACTTTTACCCCTCACACTTACCCTCAACTAACCCCTTACTAACCCTCACACTTTACCCCCTCCCACGTTACCCCTCTGTAACCCCTCACACTTTACCCCTCACACTTTACCCCTCACAACCTTTAAACCCCTCACACTTTAAACCCTCACATTTTACCCCTTACCACTTTACCCCTCACACTTTACCCCTCACACTCACCCCTCTCACCCTCACCCCTCTTACCTACCCCTCACCCCTCACACTTTACCCCTCACACTTTACCCCTCACACTTTACACCCCTCACCTTACCCCTCACCTTACCCCTCAACCCCTCACTTTACCCCTCTCACCTTCCCCTCTTACCTAACCCCTCACACTTTTACCCCTCACACTTTACCCCTCACACTTTTACCCCTCACACTTACCTCTCACCTTTACCCCTCTCACTTCACCCCCTCGTACCTAACCCCTCACACTTTACCCCCACTTTACCCCTTCACTTTACCCCTCACACTTTACCCCTCACACTTTACCCCTCACCTTTACCCCCTCCTACCCCCACACTTTACCCCTCACACCCCTTTACCCCTCACACTTTACCCCCTTACCTTACCCCGCACACCTTTACCCCTCTCACCTTACCTCTTACCTACCCCTCCACACTTTACCCCTCACACTTACCCCTCACACTTTACCCCTCTCACCTTACCCCCTACAACCCCCCACACTGTACCCCTCACACTTTACCCCTCACACCCTCACCCCCTACCACATAACATTACCCCTCACACTTACCCCTTACCCTCTCACCTTACCCCTAACCCCTCACACTTTACCCCTCTCCACCTTACCCCTCTTACCTAACCCCTCACACCTACCCCTCACACTTTAACCCCTCACACTTTACCCCTCTCACCTTAACCCTCTTTACCCAACCCTCACCTTTACCCCTTACACTTTACCCCTCACACTGTAAACCCTCACACTTTACCCTCACACTTTACCCCCTCACACCTTTAACCCCTCTTACCAACCCCTCCACTTTACCCCTCACACTTTACCCCTCACACTTTACCCCTCACACTCTACCTCCCCTCACACTTTACCCCTCACACTTTACCCCTCACACTTTAACTTACTTTAACCCCTCACACTTTACCCCCTTACACTACCCCTCACTTTTAACACCGCACCCTTTACCCCTCACACTTTACCACTCACCACTTTACCCCTCTTTAACCTAACTTTACCCTCACACTTTACCCCTCTCACTTTACCCTCACACTTTACCCCTCACCTAACCCCACGACTTTACCCCTCACACTTTACCCCTCACCCTTTACCCCTCACCCCTCACACTTTACCCCTCACACTTACCTACCCCTCACACTTACCCCTACACTTTACCCCTCACACTTTACCCCTCTTACCTACCCCCTCACACTTTACCCCCTCACACTTTAACCCTCACACTTTCACCCCTTTACCCCTCAACACTTTAAACCCTCACCACTTTACCCCTCACACTTTACCCCCTCTACTAACCCCTACACTTTACCCCCTCAACTTACCCCTCACATTTTACCTCCTTTACCCCTCACACTGTACCCCTCTTACCTAACCCGAACCTTTACCTTTACCCCGTACACTTACCCCTTGTTTTAACATTCCATTAACCCTTACCTCCCTACCCCTTACACATTACCCCTTAACATACCCTACACTTACCCCCTCACACTTACCCTGACACTACCCCTTACTTACCTCTTACCTAACACTTACACATACCCTTACACCCTTACACACCCCTCTTACACATACCCTTACAATTACCCCTTACACTTCCCCCTTACCACTTTACCCCTACCCTACTTACTTACATTAACCCTTACACTTAACCCCTTACACTTACCCCCCTTAACTGTACCCCTTACACCTTACCCCTACCTAACCCGTACACATTACCCTACACATTACCCCTTTAAACATTACCCCTTACCTTACTCTTACCTACCCCCTTACACATTACCCCTCACACTAATTACCCCCTTCCTTACACCTTACCCCTCTTACCTAACCCCTTACACATTACACCTTACACATTACCCCTTACACTTTACCCCCCCACTTACACCCCTTACTTTACACTTACCCCTCTTACACATTACCCCTTTACCCCTTACACACATTTACCCCTTACACTTTACCCCTTACCCTTTACCCCTCTTACCTAACCCCTTACACATTACCCCGTACACATTAACCCTTACACTTTACCCCTTTACCCTTACCCCTCTTACCTAACCCCTTACACATTACCCCTTACACTACCCCTTACCCCCCTTACACATTACCCTTACTTACCCTTACACATTACCCTTACACTTTACCCCGTACACTTTACCTCTCTAGCTAACCCCTTACACATTATCCCTTACACTTTACCCCTCTTACCTAACCCCTTACACATTACCCCTTACACTTTACCCCTTACACTTTACCCCTTACACATTACCCCTTACACTTTACCCCCTTACCTAACCCCTTACACATTGCCACTTACACTTACCCTACACTTTACCCCTCTACCATAACCCCTTACACATTACCTCTTACACATTATCCCTCCTACACTTTACCCCTCTACCTAACCACTTACACATTACCCCTTACACTTACCCGCTTACCTACCCTTACACCCTTTCCCCTTACACTTACCCCTTTACATCTTAACCTATTAACCTAACCTTACACTTTACCCCCCTTTACAAATTACCCCTTTACCACCTCACCCTCTTACCTAACCCCTTACCCATTACCCCTTACACTTTACCCCTTTCACCTTACCCCTCTTACCTAACCCCTTACACATTACCCCTTACACTTTACCCCTTACACCTTACCCCTCTTACCTAACCCCTTACACTTTACCCTTACACTTTTACCCCTTACACTTACCCCTTACACTTACCCCTTACACTTTTCCCCTTACACTTTACCCCTCTTACCTAACCCCTTACACTTTACCCCTTACACTTTTACCCCTTACACTTTTCCCCTTACACTTTACCCACTTACACTTTAATAACTGTCAATAAATGACATATGTAACTATGTTTTCCCAAGAGAACAAGATGCTGCGTCGAAACGCTTTGGAAATGCCCTTTTTATAACCTTTGCCCTGAAGCACATGTGTAATGCAAACTATCAGAAAGCATTGTGTCATGGACAGGTTATATCATCAACCAGAATGTACTGTTATAAAAACACAAACAGTAAGCTTATAGCACCATTTGTGGACAAATGTATGCAGGGCAGCTCAACCCGCCGCTCTACAAATGTCTAATAGTTATACCACTAATGCCAAGATTCTGGAGACCGTCAAACCCGTGATAAAGTGTGCTATCCTAGGATATGGATAGGGGTAAGGTGATTTGGGCAATTGATATGCCACTGCAGCCTGGTGACTTGCACTCAGTGTGAGCTGCATTGCCATGCCCATCTCGGGACCTGGTCATGAAGCGAGTGCTGAAGTCGTCTTGTGCATCAGGCCTAGAATGCCAAATGCCCCAGGAGCCTCTGAAATTGTTTGAGGGGGACCACACATTTCAGCACCACCTGGGCTCTCTCTGGGGAGGGAAAAGGCACTCTGCACATGGGAGTGCAGGGGGGCTGAGGCAGTCTCCACCAGCTTTGTAAGGACAGGGACAGTCTAAAGGGATGGACCTTGTACTGATATGCATGTCCTTTAAAGGCCTACAGCCACAAACCTATCCTGGGGCTTCATGCATGCTAGCATATGCCTGAGAGTCAGCATTTCGAATTGAAAGCTTTGAAGGGCCCGGTTCTTTCTAGTAAAATACTATTATTTTGAGTATTGAAAAATTCTGTAAATATTCATGAACATACATGGACATACTTTTAGAGTCTATTTAAGTGGACAGAACAACTTCACTGCATCAAAGGGAAGACGAACAGCGCTATGTAATGTCAAATCTTGGGGAAGAACATACTTCATTTAGCCAGAGCATTAGAAATGGGTCGGATCGATATTCCAGCATGACAATGACTCAGAACACACGAACAAGGCAACAAAGGTGTGACTCATGACAAAGCACAATAAGGACCTGGAGTGGCCTAGTCAGTCTCCAGACCATAATCCCATAGAAAGTCTGTGGCAGTAGTTAAAGTTGAGTTGCCAAACGTCAGCCTCAAACCTTGATGACTTGGGGAGAATCTGTAAAGAGAAGTGGGACAAAATACCCCCTTATATGTGTGCAAATCTGATGGCAAACTACAAAAAACGTCTGACCTCTGTGATTGCCAACAAGGGTTATGTTATCAAGAACTTTGACCCCTTTACAAAAGAAGACAAATATTTATTTTACTTATCAAAATGCAAATCAGTTTATTTTTTTGAAACTTTTTTAAATGTGTTTTTTCTATTTATTTTTTCTGTCTCTCAGAATAAACCAATTTTAAAATTATAGTCTGATCATTTCTTTTTTAGTGGACAAACATACAAAATCAGCAGAGGATCAAATAATTTTTTCCCCCACTGTGGATATGTTGTACAGCTGTACGATGACCATTAAATGAGCATAAATGTATTCTATTCTATTCTATTCTATTCTATTCGATTCTATTCTATTCTATTCTACTCAACAGCAGGTCCTGGAATAGTGGTCGTATACATCCAGCAAGAAGTCCACTGCACTTTGGATTGATGCACAGAATTACTGCAGAGTAATGTACACTGACATTGCTACTGCTGTAACTGATGATGATTGGGTGAGATTAAAAAAAGAAGCAGAAAGCGAAAGCCTGTCAATGCAGGCCTGGATTGGATTGCGGAGCGATAGTGATAGCTGGCGCTGGTCCTTAAATGAGCTCCCACTAAAAAGTTTTAACTACAGTAACTGGGACACTGGTGAGCCCGATAATAGTGGGAATGAATTCTGTGTAGTGTTTCGAGAGTGGACCGATGGTGTACTGTTTTTAGACACTTTATATGCTACAATGGTAAGTTAATGTCCTGATTTTGATGTTTTTTATTTCATTTAATATGTAGGATGTATATTTTTAATTTTGTAAATTTTTGTGTCCACAGCTAATTTCACTGGTTCCGCCAAGTTTATCGGCATCTCTACTTTTTCAATGACCTGGTCTCGGGCTCAGAATTACTGTCGAACACATCACACAGACTTGGCCAGTTCTCTAAACAGCTCAGATAACGACGTGTTATTGAAAATAGGAAATTATCAGGGTGATTCCTGGATTGGGTTATATAGAAACGGATGGAAGTGGTCAGATGGGACCATCGCTACTAACATATCATGGAGTTCAGGAGAACCTGATAATTCTGGGACTGATAAACTGTGCAACGGTTACTGAACTGTTATATGATAAAAAACTGCAACAATCTGTACTATTTCTTCCCATCAGTAAGCCTTTTTTATGGCTGATCTGTGCTGCGTACACCACTAAACTTTCCCACGAAGCACGAGGGCGGGTTAATACACTGGCTCTGAAGCGCCTCCTTAAGGCTTTATCCATATAATGTCACTACTTCAGTTCATTGCCTTACTTAAACGCCATCTATCTAAGACTGTTTGAAACATACAGAATATATACTCTTGGGAATTAAGATGAAATAAGAAGCACTGAATTACAATTTAGACGAAAACAGAGACAGAATAAACAGGAACCCAGAAGGAGTTCAGCGTAAATGTCCTTTTAAAGTCCTTTTAACTGCCAGATGGCAGTAAAAGCAAGAGAAGCCGTGACAGATGTGAGCAAGAGCTTGATTTTGAATAAACATCTGAGTAACCGAGATTTATTATTATTGATATTTTTCAGTAATAATACACTGGGATGTCTCAGTGTAAGAGGTTAGTGTGTGCAAGAGGAGGCAAGAACATGCCGGAAAAATCCTGTTGCAGCTTGGCAAAGTCCATGATGTTGGAATAGTTGTAGGTGGACCATCTTTCTCACAGATCTTTGTGATACTTTAGCAATAAATGTAACAAGACCCACATTTCAACCAGTGACACAAAACACCAGTTTTAGATAACACTGCTTTTCCTATGGAAAGCAGAGCTCCTTGTTTTTACAGTCATGAAGACTTGTTTTACACATCAATCCGTTGAATTTACATACACATCTACGTCAAAAGTGCCTTTGGGGCCTTTATTTATACATAAATCAATACTGGTTCATTAGATTACAGGCTGGAAAATTAAAACTCAGAAAACTGTAAGGAAATACAGCAAAAAGAGCTATTTTAACTTTAACTCTACTTCTTATTTGCTGAGAAAATAACCTGCTTCTTCACTGTCCACTGTAGGGTGTGAAATAGTGCCGTCCTCACCTGTTTATATCTCTCTATTTTTATCTGGTTTTCTCAATAGGTTAAATTATATCTAACTGTTCTAACTGATAACCTGATGGAGTCCTTCACCTCCTTTCTGTGCTGAAATCTATAATGGAAAATAGATCACAAAGTGTGGCAGGTGAAGTAAGAGGATAAATCTGAAAGTCGTGTGTATGTACAGAAAGATAAATTCGTAATTTTGTATGATGTAACCAACACAGCTACAATAAATAAAATTAAGAATGTGTGTGTTAGATTTATTGTGTGTGGATGATTAAGAATTCACAATAGTTTGTCATATCGGCAGCAAAGAGCAAAATAAAAATTATACAAAAAAATTATACTGAAATAAAACCTGCAGTGTTTGTAATTGTTGTGTTTATCTTTAATATATAATGCAGTTAATTTATTTCCATCTGAATAAATAATACAAAACTCTCGTTATAATGCATAAAGTCAGAGACATTTCTTAAAAAATCAGATATTCAATATTAAAATATAAAATATTTTTTTTCATTAAAAATCTACTTTATCCACTCATGTGCACATTTAACTGTCACTCTCTTACTCTTGCACCGTCATCATTTCCTGACAGCTTTTACAATGCATATTGCAATACATTTCAGTACCAAGTGAAATTTAAAAAGTAAAACAAAAAGCTAAAAATACAACAAATACAAAGTCAGAGGTGCCCTTTTTTTTTTCCACCATGCTCGCTTCTGAGACAATTTAAATATTAAATTATATGTTTAGATGTTTAACAATTTAAAACATCATTTAAACAAGTATCAATAGTAGAGGTTAGAATAGAATATTGATAAACTTTCGGAATAAAAATAAATACTACATAAACTATAAAAATATAAAAATAATACTGTTAAAACTATATTCTTACAGTTTTCTATACATCCTGTATAACTGTAAGGTGTGCCAAACATCTATATATGTTTATATATTACTTCCTGGTTGATGATGTCAGCTGTCAGTAAAGTAATGCTTTCTGATTGGTCGGATAAGGAAAGGTTAAAAGGGGAACCATTATTGTTATTTCCAAATATCATCATAGCAAGTAGATTTAACTTGTGCTCTTTGTAAAGTTTCTGCTTTGACTTTTTCACGTCATTTTAATATTGTACTTGTTTAGAATTTATCAGTGTGTTATGGTGAAAGATTCACAGCAAACATTAAAGAATTTGTTAATAAATCATGTGTGCCTTGAATAGTGATACATATTAAATAGTCTAAATCTAGTCAAGTCAAGTCACCTTTATTTATTTAGCGCTTTTTTTATTAAACATTCATTAGAAGAGTCAATTTGTTTGATATCTATAAATTTAGAGTCCCCAACTAAGCAAGCCAAAGGCGGCGACGGCGGCAAGGAACCAAAACTTACAGAATGGAGAAAAAACTCTTGGGAGAACCAGGCTCAGTCGGGGGGTCAGTTCTCCTCTGACCACATAAACCAGTAGGTTACCCATGCAAGTTTCTGTGGTCTTGTCCGGATGGCCGTTTAGAGGACAAGAGATCACTGAGAAACTGCCTTATTGCCTCCAATTGATTTTGCCAGTGGTGAGCTTGGAATAACAAAGAACAGACTTATGTTAGTGTAGATGCAATTCGACTTGTGATAAACAAATATGTTGACCTGATTATTGCAGCCTGATAATCCTTTAACGGATCTAAATAGTAAAAATGTGTGTATTATGTGTAATTCATGTTAAAAAGATGTGTATTTAATCTAGTTTTAAACTGGCAGAGTGTGTCTGCCTCCAGAACAGTGCAGAGTAAATTATTCCAAAGTTTAGGTGCTAGATAAGAGCATGAACTAAAATTTTTGCATTTGACCTCGAGAGCACAGGTCGTAGTTTA
Organism: Bagarius yarrelli; assembly: GCA_005784505.1. Lineage (NCBI taxonomy): Eukaryota > Metazoa > Chordata > Actinopteri > Siluriformes > Sisoridae > Bagarius > Bagarius yarrelli. The sequence goes on along the minus strand of VCAZ01000032.1, from coordinate 4,971,555 downwards.
TAGATATAGATAAAATTTTAAGATGAATTAATTATATTCACAAGCGGACCTATGACTTCAAGAATAACCTCTTTTAGAAGCTTAGACGGAGGGTCTAACATACATGTTGTTGGATTAAATGATCTGAAAAGTTTATGAAGTTCTTCCTCTCCTATAGTAACGAATGAGTGGAATTGTTCCTCGGGGGACCTATAGCGCAATATCTGATGCGATACTGCGGCCCCTTGCTGCACGTTTACAATTTTATCTCGAATAGTTTCGACCTTAGAATTAAAGTAATTCATAAATTCATCATTGCTGTGCTGATGGGAAATGTCAATGCATGTTGATGCTTTGTTTTTAGTTAATTTATCCACTGTGTTGAATAAATACCTGGGCTTGTGTTTGTTCTCTTCTAGAAGAGATGGAATTTAATCAGATCTGCAGTTTTTAGTGCATTTCTGTAGGATAGGCTACTTTCCCGCCATGCAATACGAAATACCTCTAGTTTAGTTTTCCTCCGGCTGCGCTCCACTTTTCGGGCTGCTCTCTTTAAGGTGAGTGTGTGCTCATTATACCACGATGCCAAACTATTTTTCTTCATCTTTTTTTTTTAAGCGTAATGGAGCAACTGTATTTAATGTACTACAAAAGACAGTCTCCATATTTCAATTACATCATCATGTTTTTGCGAGCTATTGACTATTTTGGGAAATTGGGATGAATCAGGACGATTACTTACAAAATAGTCTTTTGTAGTAATGGTTCTTACATACATGTAACAAGTTTTAGAATTAATAGTTTTAGTTATATTGAGTTTACACACAGGACTAAAAAATGATCAGAAATATCATCACTTTGTTGCAAAATTTCAACATCATAAGCATCAATTCCGTGTGAGAGTATTACATCTAGAGTATGATTTTTATTATTAGTAGCATGTTGTCTTACTCAAATAGAGTTCAGAATTTCAGAAACGCTGATCCCAGAACATTTTTTTCATTTTTGATATGAATCTTAAAATCACCAACAATTAAGATTTATCTGCAGCAGCAATAACTCTGTTAAAAAAATCTTTAATAAAGTCTGTATGGTGTCCTGGTGGCCTGTGTACAGTAGCCAGTACAAACATTACAGTAGATTTATTATTCGCATCTATTTCTTTGGATAATGTTAGATATAGCACCAATACTTTAAATGATTTATACCTGAAACCTGCTGAGATACACTGAAAATATTATTATAAATTGATGCAACCCCTCCGCCTTTACCACGGCTCATGTTTATAAACAGTAATTTTGGGCTGTAGACTCATTTAAAATAACATAATCATCTGGCTTTAGCCAGGTTTCTGCCAAATAGAGCACATCTAGATTATAACTAGTGATCATATCGTTTATAAAACGCGCTTTTGCAGAAAGGGAGCTGATATTTAGTAAACCAAACTTTATCGTTTAATTCTTTGTGTTGCATGAATTTTTTCTGTTGTTGATGCACAAACAAAAAGATAAAAACAGTTAGAACAGAAACGCGACTGGAAACGCAAACTAACAAGTGGGCGAAACGATGCTAACACGCTAAACACATGAAAGCACTGGCAGCACACCATCGGTGGAAATGCGGATTAGTCATATTTTGGACAGATCCATGTCTCTCCAGGAACTCAACGCCATGTCAAAACCATTGTGGTAATGGCCTTTTATGATCTTTGGTCTGAATACGTCCAGTCGAAAAAAAAGCATTATGATACAGGCGGGTAAGGTCAGCAACCAGGAAGTAATATAAAGCAATATAAACAGATAATCTTCTTTTTTTTTAGCGCGGGTGTGTGTAAAAAAAATATAAAAGGAAAAAAAATGTATAAAATAAAAAAGTAAATATGGCAAGCAATTATTACAGTGTGCTTTTCCATGTCTGCGATTTATAAACAGGACACTCTCACTAATTGACTGTTTGGTAGTTCACTATGCACAGTCAGCTCTCGAGGGGCCACAGATCTGTCACCGCCAAGCCACCAAAGGGACGACCAGAGCAGCTGGTAGGTCAATGGCAGCTATGGTTACTATAGATAGGCACCCAATCTGTCTGGGATGGAGGACAAAGGCAGGGCTTTTTTTGCTGGAGGGACAGGTCACCCCAGCAAGCTGCTTTGACTACAACGTACAAACAATCAAACAATCATTGGGCAGTTTCAAGAGGAGTTCTTGCACTATTTTGTGTAGGCGCACAGAGCTGCATTTCTGTCGTAATAAAACAAGGTTAGGCGGTCCAGCTAACCGTGGCGTCTGGATTTCTGTAGTTGAGCAGAAGGGAGGGTTATTCAATGTTTGTGTGTAAATAGAGCATATACATATATTTATTCTGTGATATTTTGACCAGTAGGCCTGGATATCCCTTCTTTTGTTATGTAAGCAGATCATTGTGTTTTTTTAACTCGAAAGTCAAACTAAAGGTTTGTTTTACATGTTTATACAACCCTGAAAAGTAGACCTTCTTTTTATTTGACATGTAAATAGTGTCAGTGAAGTTGTTTTAACACTGTAGGGTGTGTAAGTGTCCTCAGCTGGCTTGTTTATAGCATTTAGTACATTATATAGATCTTGCTTTACAATTTCAGTTTATCGTCTATATCCGCTTATACCCTAATTTGGAGTCTATCCCAGCAGTCTCTGAAAGCATGGAAGGCAGGAGGTACACCTGAACAGGTCCCCAGTCCATAACAGGGACACACTTCAGAAAACCTGAAGTAAACTGTTGCAAGCATGGGGAGAACATGAAAATTCCCCACAGAAAGACCCCTGCAAGGGAATCAAACCCAGGACCTTCTTACTGTGAAGCAGCAGTGCTAATATTTATGAAGATATCTCGACATTTTAACTCCGGTATTTCAACAGGTTTGATTTTATGTCACTGCCCAAAAATTCTAAATCTTAATCGAAATTCGAAAAAAGCAGTTATGATAATATTGTACATGCTGAATGTTGTATCTGATTACTCTCACATGACTTTTCTACACAACCTGATGATCTCCTTCACCTCGTTTCTGTGCCGAACGTTGAAGGCGGGTCAGTATTTGTTTGTGTTGTTTTGATTGTAAGGTAAAATGGAAACCAATCTGCGTTACACATGATGAAATGTTTCAGGATTTGGAGGACTGGTAAAGTGAACAGGTAAGATTCTTGAGAGTTGCACGCAAGCAGTGAAGATCAAAATCTGAAGCTATTGACGAAGAGCAGACTTCAGATTTTTACATTACAGGTATGTTTTATTATTCAATTATTTTTCTATTGTTAAAATTACTTGAATCCCAATAATGATTAAATTTACAGTTTGTTTATAATTCAGGAAGCATCTATAATGTATCAGTTGAATATACTGTATATATATATATATATATATATATATATATATATATATATATATATATATATAAAGAGAGAGAGAGAATATATAATTTCCAATAATATAAATATAATTTTTTCTTGATATTAGACTGTTACCAAAGAATTCCTAAACATAAATTAAAATATAGTCTTACCGTAAGTCGGTGTCATGTTATAATTTAGGGTCAAAAGTAAAAATCCAGCAAAACCTGAACATTGTGACCTTTCAGAACAAACAGATCTTTCACAGAAAACATCATAAAAAGAAAATAAACAATTAGATTAAATAAACATAATATATTTAAGGGTTATTAGTCATTGTAAAACTACAGTATATTCTAATGATTTCCTGTCTTTGTGAACAGTATAATACTGTTAATATTCATTGTTTATTTTGCATAAAGTAAGTAATGTCTCTTTTAAATATGTTTTTACATTTTATATTTAAGGCAAGGCAAGTTCATTTCTATAGCACATTTTATACACAGTGGAAATTTAAAGTGCATCACAACATTAAAAACAGAGACATTAAAATAAAAAAAATGTTTTTTAATTCTAATTAAAATGAATGAAAAAGAATATGAAATGATGCAGTCAGAATCTGGATGTAACGATGCTACGGATTTAGTACATCTCTTCTGGAAGCTGGTTCAAACTGCGGGCTGTGTAATATCTAACATCAGATTCTCCTTGTTTAGAGTTTAGACTCTTGGAATGTTTGAACCGACTTAATCCTAATGATCTGAGTGATCTAATATCTGCACCATATTTAGGTACTCCGCCATTACGTGTATAATATTTAATTTGTTTTGACTTCCAGCTTTGCGTTCATCATGAAGTTTTTTCTTCTGCTCTGTTTTAACAGTGAGTATTTTTTTTAATTTTTTTAAAGTTTAGCACTGTTTTCTCACAGTAAAAAGGTCTCAGGTTTGTATCCCCTGCAGGGGTCTTTAAATGCTGGAATTTAAATGCGCTGTGCTCTGTTTGTGTGTGTTTACTGGGTACTCCGGTTTCCTCCCACACTCCAAAAACATGTATTTTAGGTTTACTGGTGATTCTAATTTGCCTTTAATAGTGAGTGTGAGTGTGTGTGGGCCTTAACTAGTAACTTGAGTTATCAGGCCCACTCTTTTTCTTCTCAGAATTACACCACCCTCTGTCTGTACCTTGTATGACCGTGAAGCTAGTTTTCTTTGTACGTAGCCTTGTTGTGTCCATAATCCTGTAGCATAGTTTAGGATATGAACATTTTCTCCAGGCTTAAGATTGTTTGATTTTTTTTTTTATTTTACTTTGATTTTGTTTGCCTCTGTTAATGTTAACAGGTTCTTGTGGATAGGTAGGTTAGTGCGTCGACCCATCAACATTTGTGCTGGAGATAACCCATTTTGCAGTGGGGCACTCCGGGTTTCTGCGTTTGTCAAGGCTCATGCATAGACTATGGGTTGCCAACTCTCACCATGTTGTTCTAGCAGCAAGGCACCTAGGCTGTATTGTGAGGCATCAGATAAGATCCTTTTTTTGTCATAATATCTGTGCACTGGCTCTTCTATGATAATGCAGTTCAGATTTTGAACACATGCCTTCTGCTCATGAGACCACATCCACTTATTCTTTTGTTCTAAAAGACACCTAAGCAGAGCTAATGTGTTGAAAGCTGGTGAATGAATTAGTAACTATTCAAAGAAATCTTCTCACATCCGTTGCATGTTGACTCTGTTAAATTTTAGATTGCACTGTCTTTTTAGCTCCAGGAACTCAACCATGCATTATGCTCCTGGTGGATGGTACCCCACACAATTATGTTGTCCTTCATAGTCTGTATGCCTGATAAGTGCTCAATGATCATGAAATAATTTTGCAAACCTCTGGTGCTGAAAGAATACCATAGGGTAGACGAAGAAACAATCAGCTTTCAACTGTATTGAAGATACGTAGTTTTTAACTTGCCTCATCAAGTTTTTAATGCTAAAAGCCCAATGATGCATCAAGCCCTACCTTGAGGCATTGGGCCTCTGCAGATAGACCCCCCGGGGTAAACAGTATGGCGCTTAAAAGGTGGAAGTATTAAGCACATTCTCTGTTTTCCTGAGGGAGGCTGTGGCTACCCTCGACTAGCTCCCAGTAGCTGCACGCATCAGATTCAAAACACTGATGCTTGTCTACAAAATTGTGCAGCACCCCCCACCTCCAAGCACTCATCACTCCTCAAATGCACTGCACTCCCTCAGATCCACAAGCATTGCTCAACTATTCCCACCATCTTCTAAGACGCAAGGTAGGTCTGCCTAAAGAGTTTTATGTAGTTCTGGCACCAAGATCAACTTTCCATCAATGTCAGAAAAGCTGACAAATCTGTTGGCTGTCACAGAGTCACTGGCTGTCTTCAAGAGACGATTAAAGACCAACCTGTTTTTCAAATATGTTGCACTCTGATTTGTGATATAATGTAGCAGCATTGAGCTGTTTAATGATGTGGCTCAAAGCAGTTTTCTACATCTGCTAAATGCTGTAAATGTAAGCCACCACTGAGACCTCTGAGGAGACAGAGCTACAGGCATCTGGTCTCACAATCAAGGTTGTAGAGAGAATACGTCATTCCGGAACCCTGCCACAAAAAAACAGTATGTTTTTAAGTTCCTGGTGCAGGCAGAGCACAGTGGACTGTAGTTTCTGAAGGAATGTTTACCACAGGGTCATCGCTATGGACCATGAAAATATAGATAGCAAACTTAGCTGATCACCCTGCCCCTAAGGGCTGTACTAATTATGTTTCCATTCCTAATTAGATATGTTTGTCATCTCTCCTAAAGATTAAAGACCTGCCTTCCTGCTGGACTTTGTGGCAGGTATGGTCAAGGACTTCACCCGCCCTTGACATGGTCATGTCCCCAAAGTTCCCATTAAAACAACTAGAGTTGCACTGAAGGTTCCTTAACCCTTTTAAGACCCAGAACAAAAAAATTTTAACCTTTTGCATCCAGTGCAAGCAATATCCACATCCGCCACAGGATGCAACTATTGCATCTGCTTCGGTGTGCCAGGAAGGGGCTTCCAGCCACCAAAGAGACATTACGCAGGTGAGTGGTTGAGACCATTATACTCACTCTTAAATTGAGCAAGTAAGTGGTTGAGACCATCATGCTCACTTATAAAGTTTTGGGTCTCCAGATTCCGGAGAGATTCAGAGCGCACTGTGTGTCATTTATCCGATTCAACAGTCTAAACCTAGCAAGGGCACCAGGATCCAAAATTCTTTATTCTGATTATGCTGGCACTGTGGCAGTATCAAAAGTCTCCAGGATTAGGCTCTAAGGGCCCCTTTGGTGGACAGGTGATGCTGCAGGGTGTCCCTCTCAGCACACTTTTATTTATCTAGGCCTAGCTGTAAAGCTGGGAGAGGGGTCTCTGTGTCCCAATTGTGTAGAACCAGTAATACACTGTAACCTACGTTTGCATCTTGTTTTCATAGTGATTTGATGCAGCTCAAGTTCCAATGTCTCAATGTTATATATGTAACCTTAGTTCCCATTTTTTGAAGCAAAGCCTACTTTACCGTGGCCGGATGAAAAGCCTACTTTTAGTGTGGCCGGATGCTTTCTTTTGTACTTCCTGTTACAAATTATTATTATTATTATAATAATAATAATAATATATTTTTATTTATATAGCGCCTTTTTTAAAGAGGTTTTTGAATGATGGAAGGTAGGATGCTTGACAAATGTTTTGGGGAAGAGCATTCCACAATCTGGGGACTATAACACTGAAAGACCTAACTCCCATAGTTACCAAACAAAACTTAGAGGTGACTAACAGTCCCTCACTAGAAGATCTTAAGGAGCGGACAGGGACATAAGGCAGAAGCAGGTCAGATAAATATGTAGGACCAAAAGTTATAGAGTGCTTTATAAGTGAGATTTTAGGGGCAAAGAGACAAGAAGCCATTGAGGGTGCTGGAGGATAGGCATAATGTGATCGTTCTTTCTTGTGTGGGTGATCAAGCGAGCTGCAGAGTTTTTAACATATTGCAGTCGTTTGATATAATTAGCTGACCATCCATAAAAAGCTAAATTACAGTAATCTAGATAAGAAATAACAAAGGCATGTATAACATTTTAGCATCTTGCTGACTGAGTTTTGAATAACAGAGATATTAGGTGTAAATAAGATGTCTTTACCACTTTACCCAATTTTTTTATTAAAGTCTCTGCTTTCTTGTTATTGTTACAGCAACAATATAAACATGTCTCATGTTGTGTAAGTCTGTCATTGTGTTCATTTAATTATTGTCATCTTTAATCTTACTGAATATATCAACAACAGGTCTGGTTACTGTGGCCATTTACGTCCCTCGAACTGTCAATCATCAATATTACCTGATAAAGACACCTACAACATGGCAGAATGCACAGAATTACTGCAGGACGATGTACACTGACCTGGCAACTATTGTGACTGATAATGATTTGGTCCGATGGAAAAAAGAAGCAGCCAGTAAACTCTTTACTGCAGTAGCCTATTCTGGATTGTACAACGATATCACGAGCTGGCGCTGGTCCTTTAACGACCTCCCACTGAAGAACGTCACCTATACAAATTGGATCCTTGGACAGCCTGACAATTATGGTGGAAGAGAATCATGTGGTGTAGCATATGCATATGGATTGTGGGGAGATGCTAAGTGTACAGGCGTAAAATACTTTATATGCTACAATGGTGAGTTTTTGACAATTTGGCAACATAATCTAAATTTTTAGTGTAAAAACACAAATCCGGAACATTCCACATTTTGTATTGTTACATTTTTTTAACAATTAACAAGTGAACTAACAATCTTTATTATTTGGTTTTTGACAGCGAGCTTAAGTGGCTCTGCCAAGTTTGTTGGGGTCACCATTTTTTTGACCTGGTCTCAGGCTCAGAATTACTGCCGAACACATCACACAGACTTGGCCAGTTCACTAAACAGCTCAGATAACATCATTATACAGCAGATAAGAGATAAACAGGGTGATTCCTGGATTGGGTTATATAGAGACACATGGAAGTGGTCAGATGGAACCGTCGCTACTAACATACCATGGGCTCCTGGTGAACCTGGTTATGCTAACTATGAAACCTGTGCAGTGATTTTTTATGGAAAGTTCCACGATATATCTTGCACCATCCTGTTACCTTACTTCTGTCACACCAGTGAGTCATTTGTTTTTCTGTTTACTAATAATAACATCAGGTTATTTTAATGCCTCATTCAAAAACTTTTAGCTTTTAGAGTTAATTAATTGTACGTTAATAAATCTGTTACAATTATTAATATAATATATAATAAATATACAATATATAATTAAAAATTTAGTTTGATCTGTTGATTCTAAATATGACAGGTCAGACCGCAGACCACATGTATTATACTCACTATAGATTAGTGTGGTTTGGTATGAGATGCTGTGTGAACATGAACATTACCTTCTGTATGTAAAATTCTCTCACTGCAAAATCTGCTATAGGCAAATTGGTAAATGTTGTGCTAATTTTTTAGATTTATTTTCTGTAAAAACAAAAGCAAAAGCAGTTTTTCAGTCTGTAATAAATTACATAAACTGAGAAATAAACTTTATGCAAACTGCAGCTGCTCTTTTAATTAACATTACATGTTGGTTGATTCTCTTTGTGATGATTTTTTATCTCTCTGTAAAAACTTCTGTGTGTGTGTGTGTGTGTGTGTGTGTTTCTCACAGTTCTACCAGCGACGGAACAGCAGATTGTGAGACTGCAGGTGAAGTCTGATGAAAGTGTGTTAGATCCTACTGTTCAGTCGTCTATATTAGAGAAGGTGAGTTACAGAATTAATAGATTTAAGTTAAAACGTGTTTTTAAGAATCCCAGAAATCCTAAATTAATCACTACTTTAGAAATCTAAAAATGTTCCTGATATTGAATGATTCAATTCTGATTCTGATCTTTAGGTAAAGCAGAAACTGGAGGAAAAAGGCATGTTGGAGAACAGCACAGTGACCTGGAGGGTGCAGCCTGATGGAAACATCTTCCACAAGAAAAACAAGGACGACCTGTAACGACACGTAGATTGCAAACTGACAGAAATGTGTTTAATCTTTAAACCACTAGGGGGCGACAGAAACAATAATTAGCAAAAGAAATGCATTCTAATGTTTGAGGTTTAATTTTATTAGATTTTATTTTTTTTATAATTATATAAGTTTATATGTTGTCTGTATACACACATAAAATGTAAAGTTTACTGCAAGTTTATGATCCCACAAGGTGAATGGAGCAGTAGTGTAAACACAGGTGTGTGTTATGTGTAATGAATAAATAGTGATAAACAGTGAGGTATAATAGAGATGAAGTGTCGTCACATGGTAGTGATAGAAATGATTAGATCCTTTCAATAAAATTAATGGTAATTTGTCTTATTTATTGTATTTTCTTTGTTATTTATGTTATATTTCATTTACAAATATACCTTTGTATAATATATAATATTGCTTTTTGTTTTTGTACTTTTTAAAGATATTTAATTAAGTAAAATAGTTTTGAACACACTTTTGTGGCATTTATTGCTTATTTAATCTTATTTAGGTCTGCAGTTATTAATTCAGTATGCAAGATTTAGTAACAAAATCATTTATTTATCGATTTCCAGAAGTGCTGACTGTAATTCCTGTTTTACTTCCTGTACTTATTTTATCGCCATAACTCTACAGTAAAATACTTGGCCTGTTTGTGCTGCGAAAAAAAATAACACTATTGTGCAGGTCTTGCACTTGCACACTGATATTCCACCCAGAAGGGGCATGAAAAGCAGATTTTGCAACTACGTAAACATTCAGGGTGGAGGGTGTTAAATTCCAGCACTGGAGTTTTATTGTTTGCCTCTGAACCTCCCACCCCATATAGGCGGTTATAGGCGGTCCCACCTGACTGGTATTTAGATAGCAAGGCCATTTAGGAGGGACAGCAGGTCCAAGAACCATTTCCTGATTGGTCAAAGCGGCATTAGGCAGGAAGTGCTTCAGTGCTTTAAAAACCGCTAACACTATGATGTAAACACTTACGTGCCAAGAGAGATGAACTTTATCCCACCATCCTTGGGTGTAGCTGTCACCAAACCGAGAGGGGAGCATTTACAGTGAGTGTTCAGACCTTGCACCTTTAACCCGGCATCTGTCACAGCTTGAGTTCCTGAAGGGGAACATGTTAAAATGAGAAACAACTGGGCTTAATGTGTGACATGGTAAAATATTATTCATATAGAATAGGGTTTTTTTTCCTGCTATATCTTTTTGATATATACATTATTTTCATGTATACATTCACTTTAGGCTATTTTTGTTGTTTGCTTTTATCTGTTATTTTATCTGTTATCTGTTGTTAGCATTTTAAAGAAACAAACCTTTTCATAGTGTGCTTGATATATATATATATATATATATATATATATATATATATATATATATATATATATATATATATATATAGTATAATAAACTGTGTCTGGGTGTCTCTTTTTGTCTTCCTACCTCCATCTGTCTGCACTGTCTAGTTTTGACTAGATAAACACACAATTCAGACAAGAGAGAAAATAAGGAAATCAGTGTATTTTAATACTTGATTTAACTATTGCATATGAGTGTCTGTAATAAAAGTCTATGATCCACTCTACGTAAGGATTAATCATGGCTGTAACTGTATGAATGCATTTAATAAATGTTTTATTGTAATAAATGACACAGACACATGTTTAGAGTAAGGTTCACTACAAATGTCTACAATATTACTATAGTTTATATTGTTAGACTATATTGCAACATGTAGCTGACAGCAGTGTGTTTATTAGAGCCTGCACAAGGCATAAACAAAATAAATAGCTGCTTAGGGCCCCCGTGGCCTCCAGGGGCGCCCAAAATCACATAAAATCACAAATTATTTATTATTTGTTTGTTTTTTAAATATATTTTGTCAAGGGACAAGGGTACTGATACAAAAATGCAATATTAAATGATACAAAAAACAATATTAAATGATAAAAAACAAAAAAATATTATATTATTGGATGCAGGGTGTAAATAGTTAAAAAAAGAAAAAAATATTTTGATCTCGCTGTATTTTCTGTTGTCTTCTTACGTCTACAACACTTCAGTTACTGTCCTCTGCCGCAGCAGCCTAATTTAACGCATTTTGGTTAATTTTACGCATTTTATGCAAAAGACAGTTACGCAATTTTTTGCAAAAAATTAAATGTTTCAAATTCAGAGAATGTTGTATTCCATGTTCGAGTTCATAGTAGTTGTCCTGTAAAAACACACTATGTGGCTGGCAATCCAGCTGTACTGTAACTTTACAGCAAAAAAGTTTTACAGCGTTCTTACTTACATGAGTGTGTGTGTGTGTGTGTGTGTAAATGTGCAGTAGAATTAATATGCTGTGCATTTTGTTTATGAACAATGAAAGTCACTTAAATGTAAATGACATTATTGAAATAAAATAGGTGCAGAAAGTAAAATGCTTCATTAGTAGTTTATTGTACTTCATTATATATTTGTATAACGTCAACACGTACAGAAAAAAAAATAACAGGACTAACAAAGAAATTACAATATATAAATTAGAAGGATCTAATAAATAATGATAGTAAAATCTATATAATTAAATTATAAACCTACTTCTATTATTTTAATGTGTTTTTCTATCATTACCATGTGATATCTGCATTATACCTCACTATTTATTTATTTTACACAACACAGACACCATATATATTCAATACAATCTGCCATGTCGTAGGTGTATTTATCAGGTGATATTGAGGGATGTATATGGCCACGGTGATCAGACCTGTTGTTGATATTCGGAGTAAATACATTATTACTTACAGACACATCTAATAACATCCAGACTCAGTATAAGCACAGATTTAGAGCTTATATTGCTGCTGTAGCAAGCATAAGAAAGCAGAAAGATTTGTCTGTTTTTGAGGCTTTCGATTTGCTGCACAGATCTTAAGATCTTAAATGTCTAGTTAATTTGTTTGCTTGTTACTGGCAACCCAAATGAAGCATTTAAAAGTCTTTACATATCTTCTGTTCAGGATCATCTAATCATGATGTACACAATCATGATGTACATCTAAACATGATGTACCGCATCGATTTTAAAAATACTACTTTTAACCCATGAAGCACTAAATGGTCTCGCGCTGCAGTACCTGAGTGAACTTCTAGTGTCTTACGTTCCACCGCGCCTACTTCGATCAAAGGATGCAGGCTGCCTGTCAGTACCGCGCATTATGAACTCTACAGCAGGGGGCAGAGCCTTTTCTTACAGAGCCCCAATGCTATGTTATAACCTCCCTATGTATGTTTGGGAATCAGACACAGTCTCAGTGTTTAAGTCCAGGTTAAAAAACTTATTCATTTAGTCAAGCATTTTGTATTGATTTCCCTTAGATAAAGGAGCAGATCTGGGGAACTGATGGGTGTTGAGTATTATGGGATGTTAGATGTCTTCCCCACTCCAATTGATCACGGTGTTGATGATGAGAGCGGCTGGTTGCCTAACATATCAGGGAGCCCTCATGTCTGTGTTTCCCTCTGGTTCTCCTTTTAGTTATGCTGTCCTAGTTAGTCTTGCCGGACTCCATGCTTGCCCTCTACATTATATACTTAATCACTCCATACACTCCCCTCCATGAACCGCCACCTTGTTGTGGTGGAGGGGTTTGAGTACCCGAGGGTTGTCTCCCTGCGCCTTCTGGTCAGGGATAGGTGTCTCACTGTCATTTCAGCTTATGGGCTGAACGGTAGTGTGGAGTACCCGACATTCCTGGAGACCCTGCGAGGGGTGCTGGAAGGCGCTCCGATTGGGGACTCCAAAGTTTTGCTGGGGGACTTCAATGCACATGTGGGCAATGATAGTGACACCTGGAGGGGTGTGATTCGACCTGAACTCAAGCGGTGTTCTGTTGTTGGACTTCTGTGCCAGTCACAGTTTGTCCATAACAAACACCATGTTCAAGCATAAGGGTGCCCATCAGTACACGTGGTACCAGAGCACCCTAGGCTGGAGATCAGTGATCGACCTCGTGGTTGTGTCATCTGACCTTCGGCCGTATGTTTTGGACACTCGAGTGAAGAGAGGAGCGGGGCTGTCAACTGACCACCACCTGGTGGTGAGCTGGATCCACTTACGGTGGAAACATATTGTATTGGTCTGTTGGGAACGTCTGGCAGAACCCTCTATTAGGGGGGTATTTAACTCACACCTCCGGGAGGGTGTGTTCCAACTATAGAGGGATCACACTCCTCAGCCTCCCCGGGAAAGTCTATTCCAGGATACTGGAGAGGAGAGTCCGGCCGTTAGTCGAACCTCGGATTCAGGAGGTACAATGCGGTTTTCGTCCTAGTCATGGAACACTGGACCAGCTCTATACCCTCTATAGAGTGCTTGAGGGTTCATGGGAGTTTGCCCAACCAGTCCACATGTGTTTTGTGGACTTGGAGAAGGCATTCATACGTGTCCCTCGTGGCATTCTGTGGGAGGTGCTCTGGGAGTATGGGGTCCGTGGCCCCCTGTTAAGGGCAGTTCGGTCTCTGTATGACCGGAACAGGAGTTTGGTTCGCATTGCCGGCAGTAAGTCAGACCTGTTCCTGGTGAATGTTGGACTCCGACAGGGCTGTCCTTTGTCTCTGGTTCTGTTCATTACATTTATGGACAGAATTTCTGGGCGCAGCCAGGGGCTGGAGGAAGTCCGGTTTGGGGGCCACAGGATTTCATCTCTGCTTTTTGCTGTTGTCCTGTTGGCTCCTTCAAGCCAGGACTTACAGCATGGCTCCTTCAAGCCAGGACTTACAGCATGCATTGGGGCGGTTTGCAGCGAAGCGGCTGGGATGAGGATCAGCACCTACAAATCTGTGCCCATGGTTCTCGACCAGAAAAAGGTGGCTTGTACTCTCCAGGTTGGAGAGGAGTTCCTACCTTAAGTGGAGGAGTTTAAGTATCTTTGGATTTTGTTCATGAGTGAGGGAAGGATGGAGCATGACATTGACAGATGGATCGGTGCAGTAATGCGGTCATTGTACCGGTCTGTTGTGGTGAAGAAGGAGCTGAGCTTACCAGTCAATCTACGTTCCTACTCTCACCTATGGTCATGAGCTTTGGGTCATGACTGAAAGGGCGATATCTCAGATGCAAGCGGCCGAAATGAGTTTCCTCCGCAGGGTGGTGGGGCACTGCCTTAGCGCTCCATCGCCCGGGAGGAGCTCAGAGTAGAGCCGCTGCTCCTCCACATCGAAAGGGGCCAGTTGAGGTGGCTTGGGCATCTATTTCAGATGCCTCCTGGATGTCTCCCAAGGGAGGTGTTCCAGGCATGCCCCAATGGGAAGAGGCCCCGGGGAAGACCCAGGACACACTGGAGGGACTATGTATCTTGGTTGACCTGGGAACACCTTAGAATCCCCCCGGAAGAGCTGGAGGAAGTGGCCAGGGAAAGGAAAGTCTGAGCATCATTGCTTAGACTGCTACCCCCATGACCCAGCCCCGGATAAGCTGGAGAAAATGAATGAATACACTGTGATTACAATGTCATTTAACTGTTTTCTTTCTTTTTGTCTTTCTCCCCCCACCCCCCTCTCCTCTCCCACTGTCGAGCTACATATGCCACAACTAAGCTGGAGACACCATCTCCACTTCAGACTTGTCAGACCCTTTCCTATGACCCGCTTTAGTTGATGATCACATCACCAGGGTGACCAAGGACGTCCCACTCTGCCATAAAGACGTTCCAGCTGCTCTTTAAGGACTTATAATTTAAGTTGCTTACACACACGTAATGTAACCACATAATTCCTGCTACCTGTTTTTTACCCAAATGAGGATGGGTTCTCTGTTGAGTCTGGTTTCTCTGAAGGTTTCTTCCTATTCCGTCTCAGGGAGTTTTTCACCGTGGCCCCTGGCTTGCTCATCAGGGACAAACTGATCTTATAATTTCTTCTGATTGTGCAAAGCTGCTTTGTGACAATCACCATTGTAAAAAGCGCTATAAGAGTAAAATTAAATTGATTTGAATTTAATTGAATTGAATTAACACCCTAGTAAAGTAAAAAAATAAATAAAGGAGGAAAACAAACAGGGTATTTGAAATGTATGCATCTTTATTGTCCAGGTGTGTGAGGGCCAGATGGAGGGTTGTGGCAATGGCATTGTCCGTGGAACGGTGAGGACGATACGCAAACTGTAAAGGGTCCAGTGTTAAAGGCAGCAGGGTCTTAATATGACCCATGACAAGCCTTTCAAAGCATTTCATCACTAGTGCGATGGAATGGTAGTCATTGAGGCAGTTGTCCAGTCCAGCATACTTCCCTGATAAACTTTGCTTAAAGTGCTCCACACATCGGTCGTGGTTAGACAGAGCACCTGATCATTGGGAGGAGAGGTGGTCTTTCTCGCTCCACGATGTTCTGCACCGCAAACTGGGCCTAGAAGTCCTTTAGCGGATCTGGGAAGGGCATCACTGTTACAACCAGGTAAAGTTGTCCTGTAGTTTGTGATCGTCTGGATGCCTTGCCACATGCGCCAAGTGTCTTCACCGTCCTGGAAGTGGCCGTGGATTTTCTTGGCGTACACGCGCTTTGCCTCTCTGATGGCTCTAGACAGCGGCGTCTTTGGACTTTGGACCTCTGTAGTCATCCATGGTTGCTGATTAGAGCTTGTTGTGATGCTTTTGGAGACAGTCACGTCATCAATGCATTTGCCGATATAGCTGATCACTGATGTTGTGTACTCCTCCAGGTTAACAGAGTTGCCGTTGGTTGCAGTCAGTGCAGTCAAAACAGTCCTGAAGAGCAGAAGTAGCTCCTGTTGGCCACGTTCTTACCTGCTTTAAAAACAGGTTTAGAGTGTCTGACGAGCGGTCTGTATGCTGGAATTAACATAACAGAGATGTGGTCTGAGTATCCGAGATGGGGACGGGGCTCCGTTCGTTGAGTGCCGGGGATGTCAATTTTTTTTCCACACATATAATGACACTGAGCTATAAATCTAGCTTTAAACAAAAACAATCTATATCAGTATCAGGATATTTAGTTGCCGTTGAAGCAGATGAACGGTTTTAGATCTGTACATGATCCATCCACCCATGTATTATATCCACTTATATAACCACATGATTTTGTTCCATCACGATTATCAGGCTGATTTAAGCTCCAGTTGAAATAAATGACATTCTTTAGTGAAAGGTAGTTAAAAGACAAAGCCAGCTGTCAATATCATTGCACAGTCCGATCCAAGCAAATCCTGTCATCAAAATCAGTATGATTTTTAACTAATGCCAGGCTAGTGTGTACCTCCCCGCAGCAGTTCTGTGTAACAGTGCAGATCATCTGTGCCGTTATCAGATCATAACTGTGAAAGACGTTCTGCAGGGTACATACAGTAACTGGAACAAGATTTGTTGGTGACATTTTATCATTTAAAACTTGGCAAAATTATTCAAGTATAATGAACAATCAAATAGTCATTTGTAGTTTAGTAAAAGTAGTTTAGTAATTATTATTGTTTAGTTTAGTTAATATTATTATAATTAAACATTTTCCAACACCTTATGCCACAAATCTGGCAACAAAAAGCGCAAAAATCTGGTAGTTTTCGAACGCCTTCTGGAGTATTGTTGATCAACTATTTCAGAACATCTTTCGCTGACTAAAAAAAATCATAACATTTTGGTTGGCTTTGCTTAACTTTCGATTGTTGCAATTGTTTTGAACAGCTCCCAGAAATACATACAACTTAATCAGCGGTTGGTTCAATTTGGTTTCATCAAATAAAAAATGCTTTGTATGCTGTGCAAATTCTTAAGACAATTAAGACAAAATAAAAAAAAAAAATTCTTAAGAAATTCATAAAAGACAGCATGCGAATGGTAAGATTCCACCGCATTTAGATTTTGACAAAATTAAGTCAGAAAACTTAAAGATGTAAAGAATAAACATGAATTAGCTGACAAGTTGATTAAAAAAGTATTACATAAAAAGTAATAAATGTATAGCTAAATTCCTGATCTGTTGGTCAGGAAAAAATATTCTTGTATTTCCGGCTTGCTAATTAAGGACAAACTTACACTATTCACTCTCTTAGTTGTTAAAGGCGCTGTACAAATGAAACTGAATTGAATTGAAATTGAATTTTCTTTTACTCTGAAATAATTAAAAGAATATTTAACTTAAACTATATTGAATGTTTAATGTTTAATATTATTATTATATGTAAAGCTTTTTTTGGTAATTAGCTTAATACTTTCGGTTGTTTTGGAAAACTCATACCAATTAGAGATAAAACATAACCTATTTTATCTTTTCATTTGATAAACCATGCACCTGGTTATAAAAGTGCTTTATGAAGGTGCAACTAAAAATGTTTATATTAAAATATATAAAAATATAGCCTTCTTTTATATTAACCACAGTTCTTAGAGGAAATGTAACACTGTGTATAAAAGCTATAAAAATGCTTCGAAGGAACTTTGTCGGAAGCTTGTGTGAAATTAGATGTTTCCCTTCAGTTGTTTCAGTTCTTTTAAAACAGAAATCCCGTCGGCAAGGGACCCGTCGCGCAAAAACACACAGGAGCCCCAACAAAAGAGGCTGATCTCCATTTCCCCTGCACCCACATAAGATGTAGGTTCAGATGCCGACCCCTCTGGTGACTAATCGAACAGTTTTGGATAATGAAAGTGTAAGTTATGGTTAGGCCAGGTTAAAGAGATGGGTCATTGATTTAGTTTCTAACTGACAGAGTGTGTCTGCCTCACGAACAGTGTTCGGAAAACTATTCCTGAGTTTAGGCTCTAGATGTAAAGGAATTTCTGCAGTTAAATTTGTTATTCTGGGTATTTTCAAATTGCCAGCATTTTGAGAGCACAGCAGATGTTTAATAGGGGGCCAGTGCAGTGTTGACAGAACCAGACTAATAGTAAGAATTCTAGTAAGAACTCTAGCTGCTGCATTTTGTACCAGCGCGAGTTTTTTTATTAGGTGTGCAGCACAACCCCCCAATTAAAGCATTACAATAATTTGATCTTGAGGTCACAACCGCACAACTTAACGTTTTTGCATTTGACATTATGAGCATAGGTCTCTTGCTCTTTCTCTTTTAAGTGCTTTATTATTTATCTAATGACTGTGGTGTGAATGGTATTGGTTCTAGTGGTGTGTTTGTTGGTCCTTGAGGCAAAATTAATAGATTCCAAGGCAGACGGTTGGTCTGTTTTTGGTACATATATGTGATGCATATTTAGAGGGACTATCACATATTTAAAATTGTTTAAACTAAAATGTGTTGCCTGTGTGTGTACTTTATTATTAAATCATTTCCCTTTTCTCAAATCAAGCTGTTTTCAGATGTCTCACATGGCCCAAGATGGTCAGATGGGTCACATGGTCCAAGGCTGTGCCCACGGTTGTTGATTGACACTACCTTTGTAGTATAGACCCGCCCTGAACAATGTTGCTAGATTGGATGGATTACTGCTAATTTTGCTTCTTTTGATCACGTCACACAGAAATAAATGCATTGGTTTCTTACACCAATAATGAGAATTTTTAATCCAGTTTATTATAAACTTCTTGTTAAGACCCTGAAGAATCATATCAACTTGTGGGAGAATTCACATCCAATGGTCTCTTTAAGGTGTGGAACTGACTAACTGATTGTTGGAACTGAATCTGACGGCAGGATCTAGTCAGAGTTCCTTTTATGCTAATTAGACCAGTTTTAGATCAAATTTACTGTCATCCTGAAATCGGTCTAGGTTGCTGCCTTTCTGGACGGAATTTTTATATTTATTTTGGAACAAAGGCTATTGTAATAAATTCTGCACTAGTTAAATTCTGTGGTGGACCACTATATTTATATCCGTTAACATTTACTTTTCATTCGTTTAACAGAGGATTAATCTGACTGAAGGTCGGGGGGCTGTGTGGTTGAGATGAAGAAACACACTATTCTGAGGGAGTACTGAGGGAGTACTTTATGAATAGCGGGAGGAGCCGGGGAACAAAAAAGGTAGGAACCTGCACTTTAGCTGCCTTTTTTGTTTTGTTGGTTCTTATTTGGTCTTAAACAAAATTAAAAACTTTCTGTCAATTTGCTAATGGGGTGTGTATGTGTAGGCATAACTAAATAATTTGATCCATCATTTTTCACTACACAGTGTAGTCCTATATCCATGTAATCATTTTGTCATTATTTAAAGGCAACAGCTCTTATAACACTACTTCATACAGAGCAAAATACAAAAAGGTTTTTTCATGTCAAATATTAGACCAATCATAATACTTATATCCTAATTATCGAAATTTTACCTTAAAACGCACCTGGAAAATTAATGTTTCTTCACAAACTCTGTTCACTGTATATCTTCACACCTTGAGTACTGATTTAAATACCAGACACAAAGCCTGATTTCCATTTTTAAACTTTTGGATTATTCAAATAAACTGAACTTTTGGTAGTGAGGAGGTCACAAACTACATTAAGGATGACTTGAAAATAACAGCAAATTGTGCCTCTAAAATGACCGAAATCAACAAATAATCAGCTTCAACAAAGTGGTACCCCAGTAAGCACTTTTTTAACTATTCAAGCTTGTAAATGGTGAGGAGTCTAATTTCCATTTTGACCTAACCAACTTATCCAAATTAGTTTACCTTTTGTGCAGTAATAAAACAGTCACAAACTTCAAGGTTCTATGGTTTGGCAGACAAGAACTCAAATAAGAAGCTGTCACACTTGACTTATGCTGTAGGTAAACCTCTTGTGAATTTTTAGAATTAAGAGTTAATAACATCTAGCATCCAGCATAAAGTCTGGCATTTCAGATTGAGGGGTTTAATACATATCTTAGCACAAGCTCCGGTGCAGTTCTGGGTTTGTTGGTATGTTAGAAGCATTGCATCAATCAAAGTCAAATCATATTGTTCTGTATTATTATGTCATAACATATTAGGTAAAGAAACCCACAATTAATCCATTAATTAGAAATCTAATATTTTAAGTAAATACTAAAGAGAAATATCATCGAACACATTTTTGTTACAGTTACGTAAGCAGTCCTATAGAACAAGTAATTGTAAATTGAAGTGATTGTAATCTGCTAAGAACATGTGACAGATGTATTATTTCCCAAAACCAAATGACTGCAGACAGTCTTGCATAGGGGACATATACCAACAATTGAAAAAGGTTGTTTCAAACCAATAATAACATATCTGTGATGTCTATGCTTTCATCAACAGTTAAGGAAAAAGGTAGGTAAGTGTGTTTATTTTGTGTTCGTCAGATTGATGGCTGGTTACCTAACCTTTTCGGCTGTTCTGTTACTTAACCGCTTAATAAAAATTTAAGACTAGTGAACTAATTCCAGAAGCATCTTTGAAAACTTAAAGCCATTACACCTCCTCCACAATTTCTGATCACTGAATGTATATGATTTGGATCATGAGCAGATCTTGGCCTTATCAATCCATAAAACTGTTTAGAATTTTGGGCGCATAAAGAAATAACAACACGGATGACTTGTTATGACGTATTAACTCAAACACTTTTTAACTCTGTTATAGAACATTTTGCCAGAGTATACTTTACTTTATTTTTTGCATTTCCTGCGCCCTCAGTGTGGATTTTTTTGAGCCAGTTGTGTGAGAAATGGCAACTTCCTCATCAGTGCATTGACTTTGGCTTTTGGTACACCAATCCCTGTGTCCCTGAGAGTTTCCTGATAGTTCCAGACTATAAAGTTGTTGAAAAAGTGCTGGGCTCATGTTAAGATTATAACATTAAATATCTAGACCCTAAATACCCCTTTCTGACCAAAAAAATTGCAGCATCACAGGAAAGTCCTTTGCCACTCATACCGGATTTCCCTGTGTATATATTTTAGTCAATGGTGTAGCCATTAACTTGACATAAAACAATTAATTTATCCCTATTTTGTTGGCTTATATATATGATATATATATATATATATATATATATATATATATATATATATATATATATATATATATAGTTTTAGGCTGATTTTGGCTTTAGTGGCTACCATACATTCATCATATCATACCATATCATATCATACATTTTGGTCAGGGTGGTACACAGCTTTGCAGGCTACACATAAGTAGTGCCTTTTTTTGTCATTGACAGCATTTTTTTGCTGGGTCACTCAGGTGCATGTTCCAAGTGATGCTGAGGAACCATTTTCTGGACATGACCTTCTGTGGGTAGGCAAAATGAAAAATAGACTTTCCCACCAAAAATTGCTGAGCTTTGGAAGCTTTAAAATCCTAATGTACAATGTAAGGCCAATATATCTGCGCATTTCACCTTTGATGACTTCAGTCCACTTTTTTGCCTGCAGCGACATTTTTTGCTTCTTGTTTCGGCTGTTCCCTTTTAGGGGTCGCCACAGCAAATCATCTGTCTTCACCTAACCCTATTTTCCACACCCTCACACCCACTAACTTCATGCCCTTGTTATCGCATCCATATACCTCCTCTTTGGTCTTCCTCTTTGCCTTCTGCCTGATAGCTTAATTTTTCACATCCTCCTACCGATATATTCACTGTCCCTCCTCTGTACAGACTACCTTAATCTGGACTTTCTGACTTCCTCTTCAAAACATCCAACATGAGCCATCCTCCTGATGGACTCGTTTCTAATCCTGTCCAACCTCGTCACTCAGAAAACCTCAACATCTTCAGCTCTGCTACCTGTCTCTTTCTTCACACCATTGTCTCTAAACCATACATCTTAGCTGGTCTCACCACTGGCTTGCACACATTTCCCTTATTTCTAGCTGATAGTCTCCTGTCACACATCACTCCTGACTTGTTTCTCCACCCATTCCAACCTGCCTGTATTTTCTTCTTTACCTCTTTTACACTCTCTCCATTGTTCGGGACTGTCGACCCCAAGTACTGAAACTCCTGTACCTTCTTTACCTTTTCACCCTGTATTCTCACTGTTTAACTTCTTTCCCATTTATTTAAACACAGGTACTCTGTCTTGCCACTATTCTGTCTCTCATTCCTCTCCTCTCCAGAGCAAACCTCCACCTCTCTAGGTTTTGCAAACGCCATTGTCCAAGGAGATTCCTGTCTGTCCTTGTCTGTCAACCAATCCATCACCACAGCAAACAAGAAGGGGCTCAGAGCTGATACCTGATTCAACCTCCATTTTGAACTCTGTCTGACCTACTGCACACTTCACTACTGTCCTGCTTCCATCATACATATTCTGCACCACCCTTTATTGCTATTCCTGACTTCTTCATACAATACCACAGCTCTTCTCTTCTCAAAAAACATACTGAAAACTCAATGGGCGCCTGACTTTCTCTTGGGCAGGAATAGATGTGTAGGTTGAGACAAATAAGTTCTTTCCACTTAGAATGACTAGGGGCTCTCTCTAATTTACTGCCTTTGTCACGGGACCTTTGGTTCTGACCTCTGTTGCCTCTGGTTGTAAAGAAAATAATAGGTATGAATACAGTAAGCAACAAAGAATTTAGGCAAAGCAATAAATAATTTATAATTTTGCACAAAAGTAGTACAGAAATGTTGTGTCATGTGCGCAGGTTTATTCCATGCTTGTTTCATTTTTAATCCACTTAAAAGCAAAGCACGTTTGATGAATGTAATTACGTGTCCTAGAATTCATCTTTTCCTTCAAAAAAGTTGGCTCTGTATGAGAGTGCAAAACATAGTGAAATTAAACAATGCTCCCCAAGGAGGGTGGATTATAAAAAACCCTATATGCATTGAGTGCATTTTGTTTCTGGCATAACTTTTATAAAGGGCATCCTGGATTGTTGCCTTGTAAATGACTTGTCGATTAAAATCTTTTGTTATTGTCTGTTTGCACTGTGTTTTACCATCCAGGATTTTTGTATACCTTTTAATTATCATAGACACGTTTTGTCCTCACCTTTTGTTTTTTGGATTGAATATTTAAATCCTTTGCCCAAATTGTCACGGACACTCCAGTCTCGAGGACACTTTCCTGTACACAGTCTCCTGAGTTCTAATTACACACACCTGTTCCTCATTTCCCTATTCACTCCCGCTCACCTTATTTAAGCAGAATTCACACTCTAGTTTCTTGTCTGGTCTAAACCGCTGGAAGGAGGGCTCACTTCAACTTCATGTCGTTTCCAAGGTTTCTCTAAACTTCTACAGACCTCCAGACCTCCCTTTGTGCAAAAGGTTAAGACAGGGGTCTGAGATGATGAGGTTGAGCAGGTCCACACCAATTTCTTATTTTGGCTGTCCTCACAGTCCGCTGTAGTCTTCTTATGTCTGATTTGTTTGCTGACCCAAATCAGACAGTTATAGAAGTGCACAAAACCTTAAATAACAGCTGCTTCATATGTGCTTGTGGCAGGTTAAACTTTTTCAGTTGCCGCAGGAAGTGCAACCTCTGCCAGGCCTTTTTCACAATAGAGTCAATGTGGGTGTCCCACTTCAAGTCCAGAGAGATGGTGATGCCCGAAACTTAAATGACTCCACTGAAGCCACTGTGCTGTTCATTATGGCGAGTGGGGGGACAGCTGGGGGGGCTTCTTCTAAAGTCCACCGTCATCACAGTTTTGAGCGTGTTCAGCTCCAGATTGTTTTGACTGCACCAGACAGCCAGCTGCTAAACCTCTTGTCTGTAAGCAGACTCGTCCTCGTCCTGGATGAGATCGATGACTGTGTTGCCGTCTGCAAACTTCAGGAGTTTGACAGAGGGGTCTTTAGAAGTGCAGTTGTTTGTGTACAGGGAGAAGAGCAGTGGGGAGAGCACGCCCCATTGGGTAGCCTCAGTGCTGATGGTGTGGGTGTTGGATGTGAGTTTTCCCAGCCTCACTGACAGATGGATGTGGGAACAGAAAGGTGTCAATTTAAGTAAAATGTTACCTGGGATGATGGTGTTAAAAGCAGAGCTGAAGTCCACAAACAGGACCCTTGTATACATCCCTGGTTTGTCCAAGTGATGTCAGTGAGGGATGCCCAGAATTGAGATTAATTCTTGTTGTTACATTTTCTATAAATGAATATGATTAATTAAATTTACAATATAAATGTAAAAAAAATAATGAACATTTCGTTAATATGGTTTGACTAATGATGTTATTTTGTGATTTATCTATAAAATCATAAAATGATACCAATAAAATAAAAAATGCAGAAAACAAATATTGTAGATCATTTCATTTTAGAACCAGCTGTGCATTAACTGCTAAGGAAACAATCTTAAACCTTGCTGGAGAGTGTTTTTATTTTTTATGTCCTACACACCACACTGTTGGGTCCTCAAGCAAGAGCCTTAACCCTTTCTTCTCCAGGGGCGCTGTATCATAGCTGACCCTGTGCTCTGACCCCAACTTGCAAAGATGGGATATGCGAAAAAATAATGGCAGTAGTGGTATAGCAGTAGTAAATTGTGCTAATTATGTTTTTAGCTTAAATTTCAGCATTCATGGACATAGACAGAGAGAGCTGTGTGTATTTATACGACTGCCAAATGCTGTTACAGTAATCATGCGATAAATACTTTCACATCACCTGATGCGGTTGGCTGGGTTGAGAAGATTTCTAAAGCATTGAGCAAGAAAGTGAAAGCTCGGCAAACGGGAAGGTGTCTGTGCTAGGCTAAAAACAAACCATACATCAGCTTTCCCATTCATTTTACTAGCAATGTCTGCTCAATGGCCAATAAACTGGACTACAGTTGACTTTAACAGACTATGCGCTTGGACACCGCCATCCAGCTAGATTGCAATACCTTGTTTCGTAAAAAATTCAGCTCTGCAGTAATGTTCGCAGTGGGAATTCACTACTGTTTTTATTGTCTGAGTGTTTAATTTTCCTAGCACAAATGCTAATGGGGCACTTTCAGGCGCTGTTAGCCATCTGCAGAATGCCCACCCAGACAGATTTTTCATCAATGCTAGAGATTTTAACCATGAAAATCTTAAATCAGTGCCTTCCAAATCAACATGGTATGGAGGGGCAAACGAGCTGTAAATGTGCATTGATACACATTCATCACATGTTGTGTACTTAATTTTCAGAATCTGAATCAGAATACTCTATTAGGCCCCTCAGGGATATTGTTATTTTGATAGGTGAACTGTATTCATAGTGTTATGCAAGGAAAACAGGTTTTTTTGCCAATTTTTCACACCTAAACTCGCCACAATAATTCTCTATTTTTTTTGCATTTTGCCATGATATTTTTATAGATTTTCTTTATTTCTTTCTATTTGTAGCATTTGGCAGATGTCATTCTCTTACATAATTCCCTGCTATACAACTGTTTAATTAGGTGTTTAGGGAACTTGATCAGGGGCCCAAAGGTGGTGGTTTGGTGGTGCTGGGAATTAAACCCGGGTCATCGGGTTAGTAATTTAACACCTTAACCACTAGGCTACTTGAAATTTATATTGGACTTTTATATTCCCAAAAACATCCCAATGTGACACCTAACTGGTTTTCTCGGATTGTGTATTTGTGTGTGCTTAAGAGGTGTTGGCGTGTGACTCTGTAATGGTCTTAGTAAAAAGCGAAATATTGTTTTTTTTTTATTCATTAAAAAAATAATTGAATGACACTGTCTCCTTTTCTAGTTATTCAGAGTGAACTAACACTGAGCACCCTTTTGTTTTTATTCTGTAATAGTTAAGTAAAATATAGTTGGCGTTCGGGCCTAAATTTTCCTTTTCAGTTATGGATTGTTTTTATATTTTCCCAGGCCATTGAATAGGTATTTTAATTATATGTTTCTGATCTAAAGTATTAAATTTGATTTCGTTCCTGTTTCTGGTTATGTTCTTTGTTATGGTTAACTTTCGTTCATTTTCTGTTTTCCAAAATGTTACTGAAACGATTTGTTTTTACAACAACAAACACAGATATAATGCGTGTCAAGTCAGTGTTTTTAACAGCAACATATAGTTATTTTAATAGGAAGCACCCATAACGGTCACATCCATAATGTATGATTAAGGGTACAGTAATGAAGTGAGATAAAATGTCAAAGTTATGGCAAAGTTTACATTTACATAAAATATAATGTGCTGTGCAGCATTTTACATCACGCTAATAAAAATCTATCCGCTATTATGATTTTTAGTACATGATTATACAGTATATGCTTACAGTGTCCTCCATTATTATTGGCACCTCTGGTTAGGATGTGTTTTTATTGCATAAGCATAATATCAAACTGAAAATTTTAGAAAAATCTAACCTTTAACTCAAGTGATTTTTACAAAAAATATCCATGACTTAAAAATTAATTTTTTAATAAATCACCTGTTCCACAATGATTTCACCCCTAACAGTTACTATAAAATACATTTCATTGAAGCAGTTTTGTAATATCTACTGTAGTTTTAAAGTTGATTGATCACAAATGTAAATGTCTGATTTGCTAAGCGGTACTGGGACTTCAACTGGGACTGTGTGCTTTAGTCAGATGAGACTAAGATAGAGCTTTTTGGCAACAAACACTCTTAAGTGGGTCTGGCGTAAAACAAAAGCAGAAAAGCACCTCATGCCCACTGTGAAGTATGGTGGAGGATCAGTGATGCTCTGGGCCTGTTTCTCCCCTAAAGACCCTACTGTGTAAGGGTGCATGGTATCATAAACTCTTTGAAATTCCAGGACATTTTAAATCAAAACCCGATGTCCTCTGCAAGAAAACTGAGGATACGTCGTCATTGGGTCTTTTAGCAGATTAATGACCCAAAACATGTGGCGAAATCTATACAAATATAGTTCAGCAAACAAAAATGTAGGCTTTTTCCATGGCTATTTCAGTCCCCAGACCTCAACCCAAATGAAAATCTGTGGAGTGAGCTGAAGAGAAGTGTGCATAAGAGAGGACCCAGGACTCTGGGTGATCTAGAAAATCCCTCTCTCTGTATTGTCTGATCCTGTAGGATGTTACAGGAGGAGATTCAGTGATGTTTTGTTGGCAAAAGGGGGTTGTACAAAGTATTAATATCGGGGGTGTAAAACATTCTGGGGGTGGGGGGGGGTTTCCCACTGAATCAATTTACTTTAATAAAAGTTTAGATTTTTTGCCTTGTGGCTTAAACAGATGTGCAAATAATTGTAAAGAGGACTATATATTTTTGTTTATAGTAACAAAGGAAATTAGAAGTAAGAGTTAACAACTCTTAACTCTCGTTTGAAAATTAATTTTCAAAACGCTAACAACTCTCACTTATTTTGTGATTTTGCTTCTTTGCTTTGTCTTTTTTGTGTTTTGGGATATTTAAAGCAGGTTTGATGTCCAAATTAAAGTCAATATTCACTGGTTTAATAACTTAATATATGCCCATATCATTGAATTTAGTGCCTACTAACATAAATAAATGGGTTCCAGAGACGGCAATGTTGTACGTAATTAAAATAAAAACCTCTAAATAATATGAGGAGCTCCTGAAATGTTCAGGGAAGCAAGGTTGTGTTGTTGCAGTGGCCTTTCCTGTCATCCCAACTATAAATAGCAAGTTCAAGCTTAAGAAGCTTTATTGTCATTTCGACCATATATATGCAACTTCCAAGATAATAAACAATGTACAAATTACAGCCAGTTAAAAAAAAGATCAACTAATGCAAAACATTACCACTTTTGCTCCCAACCTGGAGTCCAGGATAACAAAGGGTGTTCGTACAGAAGGTAACAGTAAAAGTGATTAAATCTGGATGGATAAGCAACAAATGTCATGTTGAAGCCATGGCAGTGATAAAACATACATGTGTTTAGCCAAGTAAAACAAACCAAAATCATTTTTGTAATATAATTTTTGTTTATAATTTGTCAGTTGTCAGTTTTAATTTATTAGGTATAAATGCAAGTATTGTACCCACATTGATGTCTTGGTTAGATTTGTTTCTTTACAACTCTAAAACTAAAGTAACATAAGTGTTATTATACATGTAATAATGTGTGTAAACACTACACAGTGACTATAAGTAATAGAAATCTTACGTTTTACAAGTGTAAACTATTGAAAATATTGTAGGATAAATATAGGAAAAGTATTTCATAACTTTAGTGGTACATATCACCCTTGTTTTTCTTATGAAAGACTTTCCTGTCCGGGTGCACCCTCCAGGACACTGTGATGTTCTCCAACACACTATTTTGCTCAAGTTTTTGCTTCATCTAAAACCAAATGAATATATATTAAATTCAAAAAATGAAACAAGAAAATGATAACAAGAAATAGGGTACTCAAATTCTTGAGATAAACAAAACATCTAAGAATGTAAGGTTATTAAACGGCTTATTTCAGACTGACTTCTAGGCACCTTTCATGTCTTACCTGCTGTAAAACGAATGCTGTTGCTGTTAAATCAAACAAACTTTCATCAGCCTTCAACTGGACTCGGACTATCTGCTTTCTCACAGGGGTATCTGGAGTAAACATAGTTTCAAATAAACCTGTTTTTAACTTTTATTCAATTAAGCTTACACAAAGATTAATAAAAGCAAGACAGGTTTCCCTTATCTGCACTCAGACCCATTGTATATCGTTTGTGCCGTAATTATTTATTTTTTTTAATATATATTAATTTTTTCCCTAAGGTGTTATTATTGAAGCATTATAGTTGATATATTATGCATTCAAATGCAATTTAAAAGTTCAACAATCAATGTGAAAATTTAAATATCAGCAAATTTAGCAAAACGAAAATAAAAAAGCGAAAAAATACTCACAGGTATGACAGACAAAAGAGCGCAGGTTGGTGCACTGTTCATCGATAAACAATCCTTTATAGACCGCTGCACAGTTCTCATTGTACCACACATTACTGGGTTGTCCTGGATACCAGTTTAGGTTTGAAGCATTGGCCCCATCCAACCACTTCCAAGTGTCCCTATATAGCCCAAACCACGAGTCACCCTGGCTGTTGCTCACCTGTGTTAGCATGGCTTGGTCTGTGCTGTTAAGGGAGCTGGCCAAATCTGTGTGATGTTTTCGGCAGTAAGTTTGAGCATCGAGCCAGGATAGCAGAGGACTAGTAACACTGATAAATCTGTCAGCTCCATTGAAATTAGCTGTGAAAAAATAAAAATACTTTCTCTGATTTGATTTGGTAAATTAGAATAAAAGAAAACATTTGTCTGTATCAAAAAAATGGTAAAATTATACAGAAACAGGACCCCAGTTCTACAAGCCAACACTTCGCATTGTCAAAGCTACTGATCAAAACAGGTGTGCTTAGCTTATCAGCTTCGTCTACTTTCCACCTTAAGCGAACACAGACATTTCTTTATGTAAATTACGGAAGGTGTTTTCTTGATGACCACTGTGATACTGCACTTATTGTGGTGGGAGACTTACAGGGCCAACCCCAAACACACAGTTCCAAACTTCCTTCTATACATCAAGTGCCCCATTGAGACACTGCTACACACAATTTGTGGCCAGCTGTAAGGCACAGCTATGTCTTTCGTTTGGTAAATCAGACCATGATGCAATCTTTGCTAAGGCATAAATAAGTAGTAGTGGGATTTTTGGAGAACTTGTGAATAACACCCTAGAAAAGACCATCATTAAACCATTTTTCAATTAGAAGCCGTGGGTAGATACAATCATCCACAATGCTCTGAAATCTTATGCCACTGCTTTTACAAGGGGCTTATTACCGCTTACATGGATGAGTACAAAGCTGCATCCCACAATATGCACAGAGCAGCAAAAGATGCAAAGCAGCTCTACAGTGAAAAATAAATGCCAAT
The DNA here is from genome assembly GCA_005784505.1 of Bagarius yarrelli. NCBI lineage: Eukaryota > Metazoa > Chordata > Actinopteri > Siluriformes > Sisoridae > Bagarius > Bagarius yarrelli. The sequence continues at coordinate 4,941,378 of VCAZ01000032.1, read as the reverse complement.
TTCCACATAGCTTTAGACACCTGTGTCAAGAACTAAGACTACAAAGCACCACTATACAAAAGAGTACATGCAGATGCTTTACTGGCCCACAAGCTAAACAAATTTTATGCTAGCTTTAAGGGTTCAACTAAGAGAGCTAGCTAAGCTATCAGCACTGCGAGCAGCCTGCATTCGGAGCATGCCGAAGAGGAAATGTGCATACAGTCATGATTTGAGAAAGGCTTACGCTGTCCAGCTAGCTCTAGTTTTTGCAGATATTTAATGGAGATTTTCAACCTCTTCTCAGAACAGTCTGTATTTAAGCAAGTCAGATGCCTAAAGAACCTTGAACTCTCAGATGCTGAGGAATTTTAACACCTGCACCATAGAGAGGATTCTGGTAAGAAACATCACAGCCTAGTTCTAGAATAGCACCTATCAGGACATCAGAGCTCTTCAGACAAAATCTGCACTGAGGCTCCCTGCACTCTACAGCGAATAGTACTTGATTAGGGCAGGAAAGTCATGAAGGACCTCATTAATCCAAACAATAGACTCAGTCAGGAAAGTGTTTCTGTTCTTAAATAGCAAACCCAGGCAATAAGAAGGAGCTTTTTCCCCCCACAAGTAACTGCTCATCTTGACTAGTTTCACAATCTAGCTTTTTGGATTATTTTTGCCGGCTTGCTTCTGTATTATTGTGTTTCTCTGCCATGCACTTGTCACATAATGTTTGCACATCGCATGATCATTGCCTGTTGGTGGATTATTTATTTGCTCATCGATTTTAAATCTTCTGCATTGTCAATCGATTATTTTCTATCTCCTTTCCTGTGACAGACACAAACGGAAGAAATGACACACTCTAATAATTCGGTCAACAAGCTTAGTTCGTACTTATTATCAATAAAATGAATAAGGTACAGTATAATTTTTGGGACGTCACAGGCAAGTTGGAAGAAATAGCTAAGTATTTTGACTCACCATTGTAGCATATGAAGGGTCTCAGTCCTGTACATGGTTTATCTGCCCAGTGTCCATTTATGCCTAATATTAAAACACATGATTCTTTTCCAACATAATTATCGGGCTCTCCAGTATCCCAGTTTGTATAAATGCTACCCTTTAGCATTACATCATTTAAGGACCAGCGCCAACTGTCAACACTGTCATACAGTCCAATCCAGGCAGGCAGTCTCAGTCCTTTTCTTGCTGATTCTTTGCTCAGTTGCAGATAATCAGAATCACTTGTGATGGTTGCCAGATCTGTATACATGGTCCTGCAGTAATTCTGTGCATTTGGCCATGATTGGGGTGTCATGATCAGATAGTAATTATGTGAATTTGTTTGAAAAATGGATAAAATGGCTGGAAAAGGACCTGTTGATGATACTGTGTTTCAGAATTCCATAATACAGCATGTACATGTGAAAGCACTACAATAAAAATCAAAACTCTAATACAAATTATATAACATAAATCTAATATAATAATATAATATAATATAATATAAATCTAATATAATAATATAATATAATATAAATAATATAATCTAATATAATAATATAATCTATAAATCTAATATAAATACTATAATTATATCTTTTGCTCAGTTTAGTTTTGCAACGCAAAAGTATTAAAAGTATTAATATACCCCAACAAGAGAAATAGTGAGAGCGAGAGTACAGGCAACTTGATCTGGTTTTAGGCAACTTTTTCAGGCTTGTATGATGATGTTTAAACTTTTTAACAAAAAAATTGGGGCATTGCAAACATAGACTCTGGAAGACTCTCGTACTGTAGCTGCATGCCAGTAATCACAAAAACATAAAATAGTGTTAAATATGTTTGATGTTTACGAAGCACATGTTATGGTGGTGCAGTGTGTAAAATTGGCACTGCACAGCTTTAGGGTTCCTGGTTTTGAGGGCATTTTACAGTTTGTATAAAAGTTTGCATGTTCACAAGGTGTCTCGCTTCGTCCTTCAATTTCCTCCCACTGGCGAAAAACATGCAGGTGTTCAAACTGGTTACGCAATATATTCTTTGCACAATGCAAAAAAAGTCCTTCGACAATTCTCTTCCACGCATTTTACTGGCAAATTAGATTGTAAATCCTGGTTAATGCCAGTAGCAACTGAGGTTTTTTGTGTTTTTCAAAGCTACCTAAAATATATTCAATAAATACCAGCAGTTTTTATTTTTATTTTTAAATATATTATTATTTATATTTGTTTTTAATCTGTGATATAAAATAAAGCCACACATAAAATAGCATTTGAAACGTTAGATCATATTTATTATATTAAAATGTATTGTATTAATAAACTTACCAGTAAGATAGAATAAAAGAAAAGGATTCTGTTTCATGATGAACCTTGAAGTTCTGGATAAAAAATAGAAATAAAATTTAACAGTTACACATGCATAAATTTTATGTAAAGACTGTTGTTTCATGTATTGAATTTTGTAAATATTATTTTATTCATAACTTTTGGGGAAATAAATTCAGGTATAATTTATGTATTTACATGTAAACCTATTGTAGTTTAACTACAATAACTACAAGGTACAAACAGAACAGTGTTTCGCAGGAAAACAGGAAAATAAAACATAACACTGACGTAACAGCAGTAAAGCAGGTCAACTAAAGAATTACTTTAAACATGCAGCTGTCATACTTTCTTCACCACAGGACATTTCAGGACATTTTTGTTCTGCTAGATCTCAATTGTTAGTGCTGTTATTGTCGAATAGAAGGTTATAGATACAACAACACATCAGGTTCATATTTAAAGTAAGAGCAGCACTAAATACTATATAATCTTAAAGCACAATCATAACCACCAAAATTATGCTTATAGGTTAAAGTCTAACAAAATTGTCAATTGTAAACCAAATAAACAGACCCAGAACAAAAAAAACCTAAGTGAAAAGAGAGAGGACCATTAGACCGTAACCAAATAACTATTTCCAATAATAATTAAAAAAAACCCCATCAAAACATACCTTAACTCTGAAATCTGATGCTGTTAAAAATGTTGTTACTGCTACAGAACTTTACTGGGTAAATAGCGAAACGGGCTACCCTGTTCCAGTGTTTATTTGGTACACAAATCTGTGCTCATCTTGGAATAAACAAATGTTGAGAATTTACATCTCAGATGGCAGAAAGGGGATATTTTATTTGATCCGACCTTTTGCAGTAAATAAAAATGTAATTTTGCTTTTTTTTGGTTAATGCCTCCTATGTAATCGTTTATTTTCATTGTATAGATTAAAACATAAAACAGATTGGACATATTATTACATAATACAGATTTCACAAGGACTTTTACAAAGGAAGGAGGAATATCACTATGGTATCTAATTTATTCCACCAGGGTGCTTTATGTAGCACGCAATTGTAGGTTAAGTGTTTGAATAAGAAGGGTGGATTTTAATGAAGGAAAACGCAGACTTAGGTTGCTGCACTGCTGGATGTCCAGGTGGTGCTTCAAAACCAGTAAAAAAAAAGGGTGATGACGTAAAAACAAAAACAGATGGAAGAGGCAGAATTTTAACCAGTACAATGACATTCATGTGCCCAGCAGAAACTATAAGCAGTGGGGTGAAAAAAGGAAAAGCAATCGGAAGAGCAGCAGAGCCACATTTTAAATAAAATAAGAAAGATTAATCAATAAATGACAGCTTTTACAAGGAGAGATAGCTGTAAATTCAGGACAGCAATACAGCAGTGAGTAGTAATTATCTATAATTAAACAATACAAATTATACATTTTTAGGGTTTTTATTTGGGGAATTTGCATTAATTTAGTTAGCGTCATATAATTTATATTGCTTTAAAATTCATATAACAATGCAAAATCATATATTTAGAAGATATTAAAGGCTATATACAGTTTAGGGCTACATTCTTAGACACTATTACAATGTTATAAGAAGTGATTATTTTGGCTATTATTGTTTCTCAGTGTTGAATTAACATAAAAAGTGAAAAAGGATATTAAACTAATCAAAATCTAAAGCACCTTAGCTTAAAAAGTTTTTCTCTTAGCCAAGTCTTCCCTTTATAGGATCGGTGGGCTTCACCCACATGCCTGAACTTGGCCTCCAGGTGGGGTTAAGGCGCTCCTTCACTTTCGGCCTGAGTATGTACACAAGGTGCAAATGAGCAGGCCAGGTGGTAGTCTAGTGGTTGTGTTTAACCAACAAGTTGCACCACTGTACACTGATTAAAAACAGCTAACTTTTACAATGCTAATGATGGAGGGCAGTGCCTGGGGTTGCAGAAGAAGGTCCCAATTATGTCTCATCTCAGTTGCACTCGGGACGAAGCCTTTAACAGAGGAACAGCCAAGTATTACAGTTAAAACAAATATTAAACCCCCGCATTAGCACCAGGAAACGTAGCGGCGTAGCGCCTTGTTTCCTCAGGGAGCCGCGTTTTCATACTGAACGTTATTGGTTCCCAACATTGTCTAAAACCAAAAATATTTTAGGGGCTCCCTTTTACATTTAATGATATTATCACTCTTGGTATTTCCTGCATTTTGTGTTTCCAGTATTGCTTAGACTGCGACCCGATATGGTGGGAGTTTCCTCATCTGGGTGTATTATGCCTGGGTCATAACTATCAGCTGCTGAAGGTGAATCAGTGAGACTTTTTTTGTGGTGAACGAATAAAAGATTTGTCCATGTTTTGATCAACCAGATAATCAATGGAGGAAAATAAAATGATTATTTAGTATGTTACTTCCGCATCATATTTGAAGGTCTGAAAAACAATACTTTCTTAGGCGGAGAACCAGTAGGAAAAAAGAGGGCCTAGTGTGTGTGTGTGTTTCCAATCAGCTGCAGCGTACAGTAGAAAAAAACCCAAAACAAACCTGAACCGTGGATTGTTAACACTGGCTCTGCCTCTGATTGAACTCATTTGCTACAGTGAAAAAAAATAATAAATATCAAAATACACAGTTGCGCTAAGTTATTATATATCGCTGTGGGTGTCCACCTGAGTTGACGTCACGCAGCATCATCGCTTGTTCATAGACGTTCGACAGGTGAAAATCCGATCCACGCTAATGCAGGTATTCGATTTATATCCATTTTATTACCACATACGATATGACAGTTTACGTTTTTCTGCTTACAGAAATGTCATATCCGATCTACTGCACCTCGGAGTAAAAATTGGAAATGAGTCATTTGATGATATGTGCAGTGTAAATGCGGCCAATAAAACGCGATCCCCACTGAGCTCACTAAGGCCCCCTTGGGTCGGGCCCCCCCTGTTGGGCACAGCTGCTGTACGTAAACTTACAGATGTTAGCATTTAGCGTTTTATTGGCCGCATTTACACTGCGTGTGACCCATTTCCAATTTTTTACTTCAAGGTGGCATAAATCGGATGGTATTGGACTACAAACTCAAAGATTGGGGGTTCGATTCCCGGCTCCACCAAGCCACGACTGCTAGGCCCCTGAGCAAGACCCTTAACCCCTAACTGCTCAGTGTAGAGGAGATAAATGTAAGTCGCTCTGGTAAGGGTGTCTGCCAAATGCTGTAAATGTAAATAAATTAAGCCCATTCCAAACGTAATATTTTATTTACCTTGTCTGTAACAAAAGTTAGAGCTAAATTTATGCTGATTGCTATGATTTTAGGAACTTTTTCTTTTAAAACAGAAATGATAAATGCATGTTTTTAAAGATACGCAATTGTCACTTTAACCCGAAGGAACACACAACACTTAATGTTGTGCTATATTTTCACTTCTGGGATCTGTACAGTAGCTCATTTGGTTCAGAACTTCTGTTTGCGTTACTAATTGTCCTACTGCCAACTTGTGGTTAATATAAGTATTGCAAGAGTTTTTAGAATCACCATTTACACACTATTTTACATTTCTGGGTTAATTATAACTCATGAGGGTTAACAGATGAGGGTAAAGGGCCTTTTTCAGGAGCCTAGTGGTAACAGCTCAGTTATCCTGGGAATTGAAACTATAATCCTCTGGTTAGCAATCCAACATCTTAACCACCAATCCTCCACCTGCCCTTTCTAAATTCCTAACTTTTACTTTGTTTTCTAATTATGGAAGGGCCGTATGGACATGACATACATTCAAATTACTACAGTAAACTAGACAGTTTCCATTTCATTAATTGCGGTAATAGCAGTGGCTGCTACTTCAGTATGAAGGAGTGTGTAGATGCGGAGCCGGAGTCAGGTGTGGTGGGGCCGTGACGTGAACACCTCCATTATTGATTATACTTTATATCAACTTATGTATGTTGATTGAAAATGATGTAAAAGCCACCCGAGTTCTTACATAATCGTTCACACTGCGGTCACATCGCAAACATCACACACAACATGGAAGTGGCACAGACCGACATTTTAAAGATCAGATTCCATGCAGTTCTGTTCACATTGTCATGAAAAAAACATACATGTAGTCACATGGGCCAAAAAAAAATCGCAATTGTTTCACATGTGCCTGTAGTGTAAACATAGCCTAGGTATGCAATCTACTTGACTTAAAAGTGAGCATTTAAATGGTCATTGATTTTCCAGAACACCTTTATAGCCACTGATTCATAAACAATAACTTAACAGGTCATTCACACCAAAGCAATCCAACTCAGCGAAATATGTCGTCTATAACATGTTTATATCTGGATCCGAAGGGCACTTGGACACCAGAGACATTGGTGTATATGAACACGACCACCAGACGCTGTTTAAGCAGAAGAATCACACCGCAACCTACCTGCATAATGATATTCTCAACAAACTTTGTGGCTTTGTGGTCTAGTTTTAAATTACTAAATGTTTTTTTCTTTTGTGGTGTCATTTTAATAAGTGCTACGTCCCAATTGGCTATAAATATTTTATATTCTTTATTCATTTAAAATAAATCTTTATATCATTTAAACATTTTATAACCTGTTTTTACTTGTGTGATTATTTTTTATGATTATGATTGATCCACTTGACTTAAATTACCCACTTATCTTATTTACCTTAAATTACCACTGTATATAAATTGTGCTATATAAATAAACCAGTTCTGCTTTAAATATATATATTAAAATTATATGTCAGAAGCATTGTACACCTTATGATTGTAATTCTTGCCACGTGCACCAGGTGTCAGCATTAGTTTTAAGTTTAATTGCAAATGGGCTTTGTTTTTTAGTTTACAACTTCGTTTTGGAAATAAAACTGTAAATGGTAGAAAGTGATTTGCAATTTAATGTTAATGTAGTTGGAATGTATATGAAATAATAATAAACTGGACTCCAGTGCATGACACAGTTCACACAGTAAAGGATTCGTTCTTTAGATACGGAAGATTTCATAACATTCAGTCAGCATTTTAAAAATAACAGTAAGACTTAATTAAAGTCCAAACAGGGCTAAGCAGTTAATAGCTCAGGAAATACAAAGGTTACACTAAAACTTAAAAATGTTGCTGGAAAAATGCTGAAAAAAGGTTGAAGGTGAACCGGCCCCCAAAACAGGGTGGGGCAGTTATCTAAAATAAGAACGCCAGTGAGCAGAAGCCTCAAATAAAAACCACGATTTCATTTATATGTGGTTGATATGATTCACACTCGTTTCTAAAGTCTAAAAATTTAAAAGGAAAGTTTTCTGCGGAGACTGATGTGTATTGATTGTGGTTGTAGTGTGTGCATTGTGTTAGGGAGGTGCTATTATATAACTTGTTACATCGACAGTCATGCGGCCTTGCTTAGCATTGGGCTGTGGTGTCACATTAATGTCAAGTTCATAACACAATACCACAGGACATAGCACCGGCTACTGGGATCTACGTGGAACGGAGCTATGCCAGGGGACCCATTCACGATGGAAGAAAAGTAAAAAAGCCCGGCTGCTGCACTTTTAACGCTGCTCTAGAACAATTCTAAAGAGGAACTGCTGTTAAAACTAGTACTGCTCCTCCGCTGAACATATTCTGGCAGTCTTCATTACTATGCTGTATTCTGACTGCTCTGCTATAGGCGGGATTGCTCTGCAAAAGGGAATTATGTCTGCAGAGACATTCTTGGCTTTTACCTGCTTTTTCCTGGAAGACATCATTAGTTCTTACAGAAATTCTAGTTCTATTTTATTAGCTACATTTTTAATTGATGTTGTTTGAAAGAGAATATTATAAACCTAAAAACTACAAAAAACATAACTGCAATTACAGCTTAGAGGGTAATTTGGGCCCTTGATACTCCTTAGAGGTTACAGATCATCCTTGTTTTTCTTGTAGAAGACTTCTTTATTAGGCTGCACCCTCCAGGTCACTGTGGTGTTTTCCAACATGCCATTTTCCTCCAGTTTCTTCTTGATCTAAATATTCAAGTTGAAAGTTTATAAAACAAAGCAAATAAATAATAAAACACACACCAGAAATGTAAAAAAAAAAGGTGTGCAGTGAGAAATTCTTATAGGGGTTTTTTAATGTTTCAGGGAAATATAACTCACCTGCTCTAAAATGGACGACTGCATGGCAGGATCAAACACACTCCCGTTAGACTTAAACTGCAGTTTCATTATCTGCTGTTCTCTCACTGGTAGAACTGCAGAACACACACACACACACACACACACACACACACACACACGCACACACATGCACAGCCTAAACAACATGTCAGCAACATCCTATGTATTAAAATTTCTTTAGGTCACAATTAAGGTGATATTAGTTTCACTAACATTAAAACAAAGGACTCACTGGTGTGACAGTAGAAATAGGCTTCATAGCTACAATAATAATCATAAAACGCATTCATAGCATTTGATGCACAGTTCTCATTGCCAAAAAAATTATTAGGTTCTCCAAAACCCCATTGGAGGTTTGTAGCGTTGGTCCCGTCTGACCACTTCCATGTGTCTCTATATAACCCAATCCAGGAGTTGATACCCAGCTGCATTAGGAGGTCGTTATCTGAGCTGTTTAGTGAACTGGCCAAGTCTGTGTGATGTGTTCGGCAGTAAATCTGAGCTTCAGACCAGGACAAAGGAGTAGAGACGCTGATGAACCTGTTAGAATCCGTGAAATTAGCTATAAAATGACAAATAATAAAAACTTTTAGGTTTCATGGTTAATTTATCTGTTAAAAGAATATACTTAAATTATATATTAATGTTAACTTACCATTGTAGCATATGAAGGGTTTTAGACCTGTACATGGATAATCTTCCCAGACTCCACCTCCATTAATAATAACACATGCCTCTTTCCCAGCATAATTATTAGGCTCACCGGGACACCAATTAGTATAAGGCACACTCTCGAGTGGGAAATTGTTTAAGGACCAGTGCCAACTATCGGGACCAAAATCCAATCCAATCCAGGCATATCCTGTAAAACCTTTGCTTGTTGCTTCTATGTTTAATCGTATCCAATCATCATCAGTTATGACTGTTGCCAGGTCATCGTACATCATCCTGCAGTAATTCTGTGCAATTGGCCATGAATATAATTTCATGATCAGGTGATATTTGTGATGAACGGTTCTTAAAGTCGATCTGGCAACCGGGACGAGACCTATTGGTGATATTTTATCTGTTTATCAATTGAATTCTAATTTAGTTTTACCAGTTTGTAAATCACCAGAACACATGACAAACAAAAGGCTAAAACAACATACAAAAATGACTTTGTTGATAACACGGACAATTTAAAAAAGGTTCCAATATAAAAACTATTTTCTAATTCTAATTAATTACATAATCAGACTGATCCAGAAAGAACAAATGTAAATAAAAACTGTATTCAATGTGTTCAAGTATTAAATAAATGCAGTACAGAAAGGATATTTTAGTGTTGTATTATTATTCGTTCTCATTTGTAAGTTTTGTAACTTAGGAAACTCCACACAGTTTAGTAAAAACTGCAGTGGTAACATAAATAAAGTTGTAGTTAAACCATGTAAAATTATTTAGTGTGTTGTAAATTGTCAAGGGGATAAAGGGGATAAAGGGGATAAATCAATGGATGGTGGGGATTGGATGTAACAGATTTTTACACAGAAGGACAAAAACCAACACGCAACCTAGCTAGCGTAAGAGCTAATAGAGAAACCACAGGGACTCAAGACATTTGACATTCAACATACTATGCAAGGCGAATACAGACAGAAAAACAGGTAAATATAACCCCCAGAAGGGAAAATTAGAAACACCTGAAAACAACGTGGGAACAATTAAACACTTACAATACTGAGGAGAATCACAAGACTGACCATGACCTTGACAACATCAACAGCATATCAACAAACACAGAGCACATGGATAATATTCACAAAGAATATTATAAATTTGCTATTACCAGTGAGACACAGGAGAAAGAAAAAAGTCAGCTTCATGATGGACGGAGTAGCTGAGGAATAAAGTCAGAGCATTTAAGGCTGTATAAAACCGTATATAACAGTATAGTATAGTGGCAGAATGGAAATTCGAAGACTTTGGTTTTCATTTGTATGAAAACATTGGGAACTTGTTAAACAAATGCGTTTCTGGAATTGCTTTAAAGAACACTGCGCTTAATTTGACCACAAAAATGGTGGACTTAAAGGAGGACTTAATACAAAAGACTATTTAACAGTCAAACTAAAAACAGTTAAAGGAATTTTTGGCACACCGATAGACTACCGAATACCAAGCTATCTTCTAAAGCAACCCAAAAGCCCGAAGAAATGAAATAAACTGACAACACTGCAGTCAACTTAGAGTACCACCAAGTTCCGACTGCTGGACCCCTGAGCAAGGCCCCTAACCCCCAACTGCTTAGATGTATAAAAGAGATACATGCAAGTTGCTCTGGAAAAGAACATCTGACAAATGCTGTAAATGTAAATAAATCAAGCTCAGAGGGAAAATATCTGGCATTGTTATTTAAACTATAAATTACTATTAACAATCCCAGTAAAAAAGAAGACTAATTACATACTACGTTTTACTGATTTTTGGGGTATGTAGATTTAGAGGATTTAGATTTCAGAGGATTTAAAACATAATTCCTTTGATATATTTATTTAATAATATTTTCATAATAATTAATAATTATTATGTGCAACTTCGGGTAAATCAAACCAGATTGTACAGTACTAAAGTACTAAAGTGTTTCCAAAGACTAAGGGATTTTATACTTTTGTACTGTATTACCTAATTTCAACTGTTTCAAAATATTAACCACGAAATATTTATGTGAGATCAACAAAATATATAGAATTACTTACTTTCTGCAACGGTGTCCTATTACATTTCTTAATTGGTTTATTACCAATTATTTAAGCAGATGCATTACTTTTAGAAGATTCTAACACTAAAGAAAGCAATAAACATTAAAACATACCTGTATAAAAATTTAAAGGCTAATAGTTTTAGTAGCTCTTTTAGCTCTTTACTGTTTGCACACAACTCACTAATATTTCATTTGCTCACTTCACCTCCTCTCTGTATCCAACAAATAGTTTTACTGGTGTGACGCACAATGATTTCCATCTTGCTTTGAATTTTTCTTAGAAACCAAACCTCCAAAACACAGAAAGGAGGTAAAGAAGGTCATTAGAAGTTTTCTTTGGTGTAGTCATGTGACAATAATCAGATACAACATTTAGCATGAGTGATATTATCATAATTGAATTATCAAATCACAGACTCTTCTTGGTACCTAGTGAATTTCAGTATGAAAATATATTTTACAAACTAACCTTAGGGTTTCTGTCTGTAATATAATAGCTTTGTTGAATGTCTATATAAAAAAAGAAAATAATATTAAGTTTTATAATTAAAATAAAAATGTATTTGTAGCAAAAAAAACTTACGGTTTAAATAATGTAATTTTTGAAAAAAAACTCCAAAAACTTAAATTTCTACATTTACACTACTGATAATTAAAACTTTATATTCTGATATTTGACATACCATCAGCTACCCGGCTTAGGGTAGAGCAGGGAGCAGAGCAGGGACACCTGTGGGAAGCCGAAGTGGACTTGCTTTTTATGTAGACTCGAGGTGGTGTATTCCTGACCATGTTAGCATAAAAATCTCTGCTGCAGGGACATTGAACTTCCAGCTATAGGTTTGCATCCCTATTACTTGCCCAGAGAGTTCAAACACGACATTATTTACATCCCCCACTCGTCCACCTGGCGATAGTGTGTGTTACCGCTGTTGCAGGTTTACAAACACAGCATCCTGTGTTAATCTCAGGGAACTTTTATTATGCTATTCTGGACACAACACTACCTGATTTCCTCCAGTATGTGGACTGTAAAACAAGGAGAAATAGGATTATTGATCTAATGCTATACCTGCACTGGGAAAAGAAGATCACAACCGTATTCTGCTTTAGCCTCACTACCACCAAAAGTGAGAAGACTACCCACAACTGTATGCTCAAGAAATGGTCTTCTGTGGCAGAACGAAGAGTCTGCTTTGAAAACACAGACTGGAATGTACTGCAGCAATCACACATTGGAAACATGTTGAGGTTGTTGACTGAACGACTGACTACATTAACTTAACTGGGCTGTATATGTATATGCTGCTATGCTAAAAACAAACCAAAAAAATCACAGGCTGAAGCGGGGTGAAACCACTCACAGGACTCTGGGTCTGTCGCGGTGGTCAGCAGTATGGGCACGCCGCAAAGGATTGTGCTGTCTCCGGTCTTGTTCACCCTGTAAACCCTGTAAACCCTGTAAACGAGCCACAAACCGCACCGCAACATATATGTGTCATAGTACTCTCATGAACACATATCCACAAGTGATGCAGTAGAGACAAAAATATCATTATTTTTATATCCTTGTTACAGCTGAATCACTGATCTAACATGGATTACTTTGTCAATCATCTTGGTAATTTTTTTGGACTTTAGATCGTATCCAAATAATTTTACATTGTGTTCCAAAGTTAAAATAAGGTGTTACACCTGGGGGGTGATAACAGTCAGAAATGTAATTTTTGGGTAAACTATACCTATAACTATACAATTTCAGAGAAAAGCAGAACAGCAGGAGGTTTACAGTACTTTTCTTTCTTAAAGTTTAAGGTTTTTTTTTTACATTTTTTAAATTTTTGGAAGTATTAATATATATAAGATTTATTTAAAAGTAATGATATATAAAATCACGTACATTTCCACAATGATTACTAATAATTTTTTTTATTGATTAATTTAACCTTAACTGGTTATTAACAATTGTTCAAACCAACATGCTTCACAGCTGTTTTTCAGTCACTCTTAACAGTAATGAGAGGAATCAGGCAATTAAACCATATTTGTGATACTGAATATAAAGCCTGGTAATATAAAGCCTGGTAATATAAAGCCGTACACGCGACCCAGACTGATTTCCATTTTACCCTAATTTTATTTTAGAATCCAAATTTCTTATTTATATTTGAATATAAACAAATATTAACCAACCTTCTCCACCTTCCTCAGGAGGTGAAGGACTTCATCAGGTTGTCTTTAGTGTGGAACAGTCATGTGTCAATAATCGGATACAAAACTCAGCACGTATAATATTATTGTCAGCTTTTCTGCTTCCCCGTGACATAACTAAACCCAGCGGTACCTACACCATACAGCCAGGCAATGTTTTGCAACACAAAGAAGTCGGGGGGTCAAGAGGAGGTGGAGTGTGTCTGGTGGTGAGCAACCACTGATGCGACAGAACAAGCATTGTTCCTCTCTTACGCTCCTGCACACCAAATCTGTAAATTCTGACCGTTAATGTCATTTCTTCTATCTCCCTCAGGAATTTAGCTTAGTCATAGCCAGTGCTGTTTATATTCTACCTCATGCGGACATGGATGTGGGACTTGCATGAGACACTAAGCCTTTACCAGACACAGCGAGGAGGATGTTGAGCTTATTGTGTTGGTGGATTTAAACATGTGCCAACCTCAAGTAAGCACTGTCAAACTTCCATCAGCACATCACCTGCCCCACCAGGGGTGAGAGGACACACTGAGTGAGCCGAAAAGAGAAATGTTCACAATCTCAAAATAATGTAAGGAGGGCATTCAGGAGAGTGAATACCAGAAAGGCAGCAGTACCAGATGGCCTGGTCTCCAGAAATGACAAGACAGAAAATAAAAACCTTGGGAGATGTTACTAAAATGTTACTAAAACTAAGAAGTAAATATTGGATTGCAGTATGAAGTAGGAGCGCTCATACACAGGACCTATCCTGCTTCTGTCACATCAACGTCCTGGTAAAAAAGGCCACCTGAGACGCTTAGGGGACTAAACTACCCTCTCAGGTGCTAAAGACTTTTTGGACCTGCACCACTGAAAGCGTCCTAATGGATAGCATCACTTCCTGGTTCAGCAACAGCACCATGCAGGACAGATGAGCCTTCCAGAGTGTGGTTCGGTCAGTGTACCATCCACACCTAGCTCCCTGTCCTGCAGAAAATCTATTCCTCACAAATGCCTCCATATACTCAGTGGGCCTATTTGCTGCCTGCTGGGTGGGAGCATCCTCACTGAGCTAGGTCATTATACTGCTGAGCGCAAAAGCACAGCAATGCGACTCATACCCCAGAAATCAGAACTGTCACTCTTCCCCAAAAGGCCTAATGCTTCACAAAAGTTTACGTTTTAGGCACTCTCGACAGTAATCAGAGAAAACAAGCCATTAAACCATATCTGTAATATTAAATTCAAAGCCTGGTAATGTTTTAGTAACTCTGTTTAAAATCTTTGTTGCTTTTACACAACTTTCACAATCTTACACAAGTGACACGGACTGATTTCCATCTTACCCTAATTTTAGTTTAGAATCCAAATTTCTTATTTGAATATAAACAAATATTGACCCACCTTACAAAAAGGAGGTGAAGGTATTCATCAGGTTGTCTTTAGTGTAGAATAGTCATGTGTCAATAATCAGATATAACATTTAGCATGTACAATAATATTATGACTGCTTTAATAAATCATCACTGACTCTCCTCGGTAACAAGGTACCTGAAGTCTTACTCATTAAGAAACCAGAAGAAAAATGTAGAAACATCTTAAACATTATCATTTTAAAATGCTTAAAATACAAAGGAAGTCTTCTTCTTCTTCCACTTTCAACTGTTCCCTTCTAGGGGTCACCGCAGCGAATCATCGTCCAAGGAGATTCCTGTCTGACCTCGTCTGTCAAACCATCCATCACCACAGCAAACAAGAAGGGGCTCAGAGCTGTCAGTCTAAGGAACCATACACACCTTGCTCTCTGTACTACAGTACAGCTACTTTCCTCCTAAATTCCCTGATATCCTCAGTGGGTCTGTTGGTTTCATATGGTTAGGGAATAGTCGGCAGCGTTCCAGAGATATCTAACCCCCCGCTTTCAGGCCCCAGGGCATGCTGGGCGGGAGCATCCTCAGTGAGCTAGCTCCTCATACCGGTGATAATCGCTGTTTTTCACTCGTCATCCTCTCTGATTGTATGCACTCCTTAGACCTAATTTGGTGAAGATATGAGCTTCTCTTAATAGTTTCAAAGCTGCATGCATTAAGGGTAAGGGGTAGCGATATTTCACTGTCACTGCATTCAAACCCTGGTAATCAATACAAGGCCGAAGGCCACTGCCTTTTTTCTACCACAAAGAAAAATCCAGATACCACGGGTGATGTGGAAGGCCTTATTAAACAAGCTGAAAGAGTTTCTTTAATATAGGTCTCCATAGCTTGGTTATCTGATTGTAAAAGTGGGTATATAAGACTTTTGCCCCATGGTCGATAAGGTGGTAATTGGGTCCCCTTGACTTTGCTAAAAACCTTGGCGAGATCTCGGTACTCCCGCGGAATGTTAAGACAATCAGTCTCCTCAAAGGTTGCGACTTGAGTTGTGAGGCATGGTAACGTTTACGTAGACAATATGCTGTGTCCGATGGGTTGGTGGTCAATTGCATATATTCTGTGGTATTAAGTAATAATTGTTGTATAAAGTGTATAATGTAAGCACAAATTGGGCACAATCAGATGCTGATTTGGACGTTATGGGGTGGAGAGTGACGTCATTGCTATCGGTTATTTCTAAGGAAGGTAAATAGATACAATGTTCATTTTAACGACACAAATCGAGCACAAACAAATGCACCGTTTTGGAGAGATTTGGACATCATTAGGTGAAGAGTGACGTCACTGCTTGTAAAAAGTTCATTCTTGTTTTATAAAAAAAAGGTCACAGTCATAGGTTTCTTTTTTTAACTAACGGCACAAACCAGCACCAAATCTAGTGGACTGGTTTTGGAGCAGTTTGAAAAGCATGGGGTTGGAGAGTGATGTCACAGCTTCCGGAAATGCTTACTATATCTCTTATATGTATATCTAACGAGGAAAATAGATAGAGTGTTGTGTTTAACAGCATAAACAGGCACAAATCGAGCACAAATGGGGGACTGTGCTAGTTTGTAGCGATTTGGGCAAAACATGGGATGGAGAGACACATAACAAAATAATTGTAAAAAAATAATGCTTAATATCCCAAAAACCAAACCAACACAAACACTTCTTTTTCGTGGCACAAATCAGCACAAAACGAAATAGCATAGTTTTGGTGATTATTTCTTTTTATGGGGTGCAAACTTCACAGAGCTGCTTTTAGGTATTATGCAGCCCAGAGCGTGCTAATTCAGTAGCCATCTTTAAATCTAGACTCTAAACGCATCTATTTAGTTTAGCATTTTCTGAATTTGCTGTGTCTGAAACTGACAACGCTCATTTTAAATTCTTAACTGTTTTCATTATTTTAAAAATCTCTGTTTTTCTTGTAATTTCTGTTTTTTTACTTTAGCCAATAAACATCCAAATGATTCAGGGGAGAACCAACATTGAACTTTTTGGCATCATCTCAACTTGTTATGTTTGGAGGAGGAGAAATGCTGCTATAGACCCCAAGAAGACCATTCTCACCATCAAACATGGAGGAGAAACATTATGCTTTGGGGTGAGAACCTCCTCAGCTATGGCATTGAATAGGGGTCGTGGATGGATATTTCAGCATGACAATAAACCAAAACACATGATCAAGACGACAAAGGAGTGGCTTAAGAAAAAGGTCTTTAAGTGTGACTGTCTTTCTCGTGCAGTGGCAGTTTTGTATTTTCATTTAATGCACTGGTCTTAACTAAAATATGTTTCTAAATAGCATGATGACCATTTTTTTTGATGGAAACATTATCGGCTGCTGTAGATGGACATCACTTTTTTTTTGTACAAAAGACTCATAGAAGCAGAAAAAAGAGATGATAAGTGTGAGAGAGGAAAGACTTGAACAAACTTTATTTTTAGCCATAAGAGTCAGACATCAGATGAAAAAACCTAAATCCTAGGAATCGGACAACCCTATTGCAGTGGAAATAAACACATTTTTGTGTTCTATAGAACACAATTGTACACTTAATGCACATTTAAAGAAGTCCTGAACAAATACATAGATAAGTGTTAAGCATAAATTGTGAATAAACTGGTAATAAATAACTCTTTTGACTAACAGTCACTCACACAACAGTTAAACAAAGTGCAAATCAACAAGAAAAAGTGAACTTTCACTACTAAACTTCAAAAAATATTTTTTCTTTATATAAGTTTAGGAGCTCACGATGGTCACAAGAGGGCGCACTTCTAACAAAAGAAATTGTCGCCTATGCAACGGGCGGGCCCTGATTAACGGATGACAGGTCGGATGAACGGATGAACCCCTGGCCTATAGCATGGATGCGTTTAATGTCTATAGATAAATAAAACAGCGTTATGTAGGTGTTCTACAATTCTAAAAGAATATATTGAGCGTAAGCACAGCAAACACATAAAATTCTACTGTTTAAAGCATAAATCATTTTCTTTAAAGTTTGATCAACTTCTATATCTTCTGTATCTTTATTTATTCTAATAAAATTAATGTTCCAGTTTGAGGATATGCCATTCATGTCTTTCCCTCATCATCATGTTACGTGTTACAATCCACCCACTAAAATGTTTTTTTTTATAATTCTGTAGTTGGAGCTTTCCTCTTGCTCCACCTGCTGAATTTAAGCTGAAACTTTTCTGTTCAATGAACAGTGTTTTAGGCTAAAACATTTCAATCTTCACGTTCCAAACATGAAGCCTTAAAACTAAATCCAATGTACAACATCGGTAAATGTAACGTTTAGAACTAAAAATTAAAAAGTAAAATTTTATAATGTACTACAGCTCTTTAGATTTTCACACTATTTAGAATTCACAGCACAGCGATAATGCAGACATCAGAAACCAGTTAGCATAAAAACCACAGCGGGTTTGACTAATAAGATTAAAATAAATTAAAGAAGCACAGAAAATTAAGTCATTTGTCAAAGTTTTTTGTTGTTTTTCTGAGCTGTACAGATAGAGTGACCTCAAATGTGTAATTTATTCATTGAAGGCAAAATGTATTTTTATATTAAATAGTTCCATGTCATTTACAGCATTTGGCAGACTCCCTCCTCCATATCAATAGTGCCGCCTTAAATAAATGAAAAGAAATTTCACTCACATTAAATAACAATGCATGTCATTATATTATAAATCATGATCTAAGTTTCTCTTATATTAAACGCCACTAGGTGGTTTTTTTTTTTTTCTACACTCCAGTTCCTACAGAAACTCTCTAGACACTGTTCTATTTTTAAGTTTATGGTTCATTAGTGTTAGTTAAATAAAATCGACCCCCTGATTTAGACGTTACAGGTCGTCCTTGTTTTTCTTGTGGAAGATGTTTCCATCAGGCTGCACCCTCCAGGTCACTGTGCTGTTCTCCAACATGCCTTTTTCCTCCAGTTTCTGCTTTACCTTAAAAAAAAAAAACAGAAATAAAACTGAATTATTAAATCTTAAAAAAAGCATGGGACTGGTTCTTTTATTTTTCCACTGTGAGCAGATCGGTACCGTTAGCGGATCGCTAACGAGCATCGAGTGTGTGAACATAGATAAACCGTACGATGGCACACAGTGAGTGAGTGAGTGAGTGAGTGAAGGGTTTGTGTATAAATAGTGTAAGTGAGTGGGATGGACTGATGAGGTACAGGTGTAGCTGGTTAATACTCATGTGAGGGTGAGCGCTGGTTGGGTGTGTAACCTGGCGTGACTGATACTAATTATGAATTATTGTTTTGTTTGTAATAAACAATAAGGTGATTGTTGTATTACAAACTGTGTATGTTGTTGGTGAAGATAACATTGGAACGCTACATTAATCTGATCTTTGTAGATGATTTTTGTTAATTATAATAAGACATTTTGGATCAGTGAAAATGCCCCACAGAACAGAGGAGTGGACTGAACTTGGAAGAGAATTCACATCTGATGGACTCTAAAAAATATAGAATCTTTATAATTTCAGAGATGTCCTGAAATTCACCTGCTCTAAAATAGACGACTGCATTACAAGATCGAACACACTCCCATCAGACTTCACCTGCAGCTTTACTATCTGCTGTTCCCTGACTGGCTGAACTACGGTGCATACACACAAACACACACACACACACACACACACACACACATGTCAATAACATTCTTAATAATATTTCTTGATATCACATTGGGGTGTTATTTGTTTCACTGTAAAAAAAAAAATGTAA
This sequence comes from Bagarius yarrelli, assembly GCA_005784505.1. NCBI lineage: Eukaryota > Metazoa > Chordata > Actinopteri > Siluriformes > Sisoridae > Bagarius > Bagarius yarrelli. The sequence goes on along the minus strand of VCAZ01000032.1, from coordinate 4,921,759 downwards.
AGACTTACTGGTGTGACAGAAGAAATTAGCTGCCTGGCTACAAAAAAAATCATTAAATACTTTGTTAATGTGAGATGCACAGTTTTCATTGCCATAATAATTATTAGGTTCTCCTGCATTCCATGGGAGGTTTGAAGCGACGGTCCCATCTGACCATTGCCATGTGTCTCTATATAACCCAATCCAGGATAAACCCTGTTTAGTCGCTATTTGCATTAGGAGGTTGGCATCTGAGCTGTTTAGAGAACTGGCCAAATCTGTGTGATGTGTTCGGCAGTAAATCTGAGCCTGAGTCCAGGTAAGATAAGGAGTAAAGACACCGAGGAACTTGGCAGAACCGCTGAAATTAGCTGTCAAATAACAAATAATAAATATTGACAGATTATTAACTGTTTTATTGATTTATCATTGTATGAATTTTCACACGTAAAAGGGTAACGATTGGGAAATCATAATCATAAATGACTCACCATTGTAGCATATAAAGGGCATTAGATATGTACATGGATAATCTCCCCAGACTCCACTTCCAGCTATTATACCACACGATTCTCTCCCAGCATAGTTATTAGGATCTAGAGAGCTCCAATTAATATAAGTGAGATTCTTTAGTGGGAGTTCGTTTAAGGACCAGCGCCAGCTAGTAACATCGTTGTACAGTCCAATCCAGGTATATCCTGTGTAGCCTTTACTTGCTGCTTCTCTGTTTAGTTGTACCCAATCATCATCAGTTATAATTGTAGCCAAATCATCGTACATCATCCTGCAGTAATTCTGTGCCATCGGCCATGAATATGATTTCATGATTAGGTGATATTTGTGATGGACGGCACTCAAGCGGCATCTGGCAACTGGGATAAAACCTTTTGTGTAAAGCGCTAATGATAATTTTAACATAACGAAACGTGTGTAATATCATTTTGTATTGACCTTTTAAAGTGGTTTGTAAATGCACTTACTAGTAAGACACAGAAAAAAAATCAGATTCAGCTTCATAGTGGACGAGTCACTGAGGTTAAAAAATACAAAATAAAATTGTGTAAGTTTTATGGTTTAAGGAGAACAACACTGCAGCAAAGAACACTGCAGCACTGTATGTACATAATAAATAATGTTTACACGTTTATAAATATAATAATCAGGCAATTCGAGGAAAAAATCTGAACAGAAGAAATACCGCCAGAGAAACACTGCATTCCAATAATCTCTGTATTACCATTTAAAGAATATTATACTATATAAAATTTCAGAAAGATCAGTGCTGCTTTTATAATCTCCTGATTCTTTATTAGTAATTTTAACAAACATGCTTTAGTTAAAAGGGAAAAGGTTTTAAAACTTCGGTTTAGCCTATTTCTAAGAATTATTACAAAACATTTTAATCTTTAGTAATTTATGAGAATATGGAAAGATATACCTGTGATCTAAAGTCTGGTTCTGGTTCTTCAGTAGCTCAGTTGTAGATCTTTACTGCTAACACACTTCTAACACACCTTTTACTTCACTCATCCTTCACAACGTGTGACGCAGACTGATTTTCATTTTACCTTACCTTCTCGAAGAGACTTCTTATTTAAACAAAACCAAATACTGAACCACCTTCCTCAGATTTCAGCACAGAAAGGACCCGAAGAATTCCATCAGGTTTTCTTGAGTGTAGAATAGTCATGTGACAATAATGAGATTCAGCATGTTATTCGTTATTATTATGACTGCTTTATTATGTCATCACTGACTCTTCCTGGTAGCTGCGAGAGAGAATAGGAGGAGCAATGATCGAAATCGAAGCCGGTAATAAACCAGAGGGAAAATGTAAAGACATCTTAATCATAATTATTTAAAAACAATAGAAGCTACAGAGTGTTTCTAGTCCTAAGGGAAGATCTACATGGTATTCCAAAGACCAGAGTCAGGTCAGGCCAGGAGACTTAAACACCTTACAGAGTTAGAAGAAGTGCATTGTACCTATTTAAATACATTTTCTTGGCAAATTAAAGAAGCACCAGCTCTCCAGTGTTTGGGGTTAGTGTGTAAAACAAACTGGACCCAACAACTGTACAAACAAAGATCTCTGTTTTACATAGAAACGTCTGTGTGTTACATAAGCCTCTATTGTTACTGGTTTAAATCTCACAGAAAGAGGCTTTGAGTCGATTAGATAAAAATCTATATATGAAAACATTGTCATTGCAAAGTTGTACAGATTTAACATTAAAATAAATCTACTGTGATCTTTGTATAATATCACAGAATTATACATAATTAAAAAATATGAGGTTTGTTAGAATCTTCCAACGCGTGACTTATAATCCCGAATAAATGCTAAGAGTGTGTTTTAAATCATTTCACACTTAGATCTACATTTCTACTGCTGAACATTTCATTTTTGATGACGTTACAAACGGGCGGTAGTCTGAGTGTAAATGCTGGAAATTGGAGTCAGAAATCAGGTGTTTTAATCCTGACCCTTTCCCCTGTTTGCTGCTGATATAAGGACATTTCTGAAATGACATAATGATGTGTGTGATGTTCAGAATGTAAAACTTTTATATTGAGTTAATAAAACTACACTCTAATAAGAGTAATTCTGGTGTGGTGAGCAGAGCGTCAAAAATATTTCTGGAAAGTGTTCTGGTTAAATAGTGACAAGAGTGACGAGAATAAACCCCTAACCCTCATTAAGTGTGCTGGGTATTTCTGCTTTGAGCTGGTAAAACTAGACTGAGTCCTTAGAAAGCTGAGCTAAAACAAGGCAAGGGCTGTCAGGGAAAAGCCTAAGAAAAGACAAGTCATCAATTAGACTGTTATTGAACGACTACAGACATACAGATGTGTGACAACTAGATGGCTGTTGTTAAGCGCATTTCACAGCGACCCTACGCATTACTTTCAAGTCATTTGCGTATTTGAAGTCATTTGCAAACTAACGCCAGGTGGCACAAAGGGAGCACAGGTTGCAAACTGATTAGAATAGGCTTTATAAACAATTTCCTCCCCATCCAAAGCTCAACATCTTTCACACACATTCCGTCTCTCCTGTTATTAAGATGAGTAAAGTGAGATAATCATTAATACATTATAAAAATTTAGTCTTCACACTAACAAAGAAACAGATACCAAATGTTGTCAGTGGCAACATGGCAATGCCATGGCAAAGTTGAATTAAAATATTGGAGAATTGTGTTTAATGTTAAAGTGTGTTCATGACATGCAACAGCTATAGTTCTGTTAAAAATGCCACAGATTTGGACATTAGTTCAAAGTTCAAGATTAATTTAAAAATTTGTAAGTTGATTTTTCTTTAACAGTAAATAATTGATAACTTTTTGAAACATGGAGCAACATAGTTCATGATTTGTAAAAGGGGTTGGCAGTGGCTAGTGAAAATGGGACGTTTTTCTATGAAATGTAGTGATGCAAGTGATCATCGTATGCAAGTTTAAGAAATACTGAGATTAATATAAATAAAGTGCTGAATATCCATGTCTGTTTCCCATATTGTTGTCATTGTTGATCATTTTTGTGAGAAATCATTAACGTGATCAGTGTCTTCACATAGGTGAATATCATTATACATTATTAATAATGTACAACCAGGGCAAACTGAGCAAATTTTTTAGTTTAGAGGAGTGTATCAAACTGGTAGCTCTTCGTATGACTCAGTACCCACAAAGTAGCTCCCAATTTCAAAAAAGTTGGTGACCCCTGGTCTATGTTTTCTGTTTAAATTCAGGGCAGAGATGCTATGTGTGGCAATGATGATTTCCCCCTTAAAAAATGCTTTTGCAACGCCCTTTTATAACCTTTAGCCTGAAGTGTGTATGTACTCTAGACAATCGAAAAGCATTGCATCACAGGTTGGTGACTTCATTGACTAGCAAGTATTGCTATATAAACCATCGTGGTAAACCATTGTGCCGCACCCTGGTAAGTTTTTTTTCTTCAGCGAGCGTTTGTGTGATAATATTTAAGCGGAAAAACACAATAAAAAAAATTTCAGGAGAAACGTTGATATCCTGGAATAAGCCGCACTCAGCTAAAACTTTTTGATCAGCTGCATAAAAGACCGCTACACTGAGGGCTCGAAATCAAGGTTTTTTTTACATGAAGTACCTTGGTTCCTAAAGCAAGGATTTGAATTGGGGGCTTTTAGTTGCATAATGCTTATGATGGATGGAGCTGTGATGGAGGGGGCTGTGTTCACTCCCATTTTTTAATTTGGAGAGCCAAATCCTTCAGTGGACTCTGAATTCTGTGAGAGCGATCTATATATCAGAATCGCTGAGTCGGGAAGCAGATGTCCTATTGAGACCCAGGAATGGAGACTTAACCCTGATGAGCTGGAGCTCAAACAGAAATATTTCAGCCGATCAGAAATGTACTTATTTGCGTCACCATAGACAACACACTGTCTGCTCTGGTTCTCGTGGTGCATTCAGCCTCTCTAGGCCTGAACATCATAGAACAGGCATGGCAATTACTACGTCTGTATGTGTTCTGAAGAAAGTTCCCTAGGACAAAGTCAGCTGATATCCCCATTCTGGCTGACCAAGCATGGTTGTCGGACCCGGTGTCCCATCTGGACAGCCGTCCCCTTAAGATACCAGTCAGAAGGGACCTCTTCTGGCAAGCTTGTGGGACTCTTGGTGCACCCCCACCCAGAGTAATGGAGGCTGTAAGCCTGGCCCCTAAAGGGGCACAGCACCTAGCAGCTAGTCTCCCAGCCAAGGTCGTTAAGAACATACTCCATAAACCAGAGCTCCTGCCATGAGAAAAGTCTATGTCCTAAAATAGAACCAATTCTTTTCATAATACTGACAAACAGCAGGACCCAGTTACCTGCCTGGTTGGTCGAGTTCTGAATTTCTGCAAGGACGTTTCTCTGCAGGGCTACAAACCTCCACCCTGAAGGTGTACGTGGTGGCCATAGCTACCTTCCATGCCATATGAGGTTCCTATCCTGGGACCTGGCTGTGGTTTTGGGGAGGCTGTTTGACCTCTGTATGAATCACAGAAGGAGGCATAAGCTAAGAGCCTGACACGACAGTGTTTCTGCTGGTCATTTCCTTATTAGATGGATTGACAACCAGGCATTCTCCACTTGCTTTTGTGCCTGGACTTGCAAGGCAGAGCAGATGGCTAACTCCTGGGTTCATATTGGGTCATGGATTCTGTAATGATACCACTGAGGAAATTTAGAACCCAGGGGCAGTTTATTTACAACTTGAAGACTCTACATAAGCATTTGGCCAAACATAAAACATAATATAAACTGACTCAATCTAACTTAGCGTATCTTAGCTCATCTTAGCTTAGCTTATCTTAGCCTATCTTGGCTAAGCTTGACTTGACTATTAAGTTATAGATTTTTTCTGTAATTTTACTTACGTTTTAAACTATACAATTCGATGACATATAATATAATCATTAAAAAATGCTTTTACCCATGAGGAATTCTCAAAATCAGCAAGGTGATTTATCAATGCTGATTTCCTAATAATAATATAATCTGCAATGTGTTGCAGCTCTCTGGGGTGGAGCATGCGCACTTTGCACTCAGAACCATTGTAAACAAATAATAATGCATGTGCTCTGCTCCCAGAAAGGAAAGACACAGAGTCTCAGACCTCGCTGTTGATAAGGCATAGCGCAGGCTGATGTCCGAGGGCTTCCAGGCGAACTAAGCGGTGGAGCACAAGACAGGCCTAGCCTTATCTAGCTCTGCGGGCATAGCTCTGCAAACTCTTCTGTCAAAGGAGTGGTCCAACTACAGCTTTCCACCTCTGAGGAGGAGTAGGCGATAAGTCTAGAGGCGGTGCCATTCCTAACTACTCAGGCCACCCAGTTGCTTCTGCAGTCTCTTGTAATTTCTAAACAACTCACTCCTGGCAGGTCTACCCCTGAGTGCAATTCGTCCTCTGCATATGATTCAGAATACAGCTGCAGGTGCTGTTTTCAACCTACCAAAGTTTTCACACACCACTCCACTGCTGCGCTCCCTCCATTGGCTCCCAGTAGCTGCACGCATCAGATTCAAAACACTGATGCTTGCCTTCAAAGCCAAAAACGGAGCTGCACCCTTCTATCTCCAAGCACTCATCACTCCTCGCATCGCACCACACAACGTTCCTCAGATCCACAAGTACGGCTCGATTTGTTCCACCATCCCCTAGAACTCAAGGTAGGTATGGCTCAAGACTTTTCTCTGTTCTGGCACCAAGATGGGGGAATGAACCACCCATTAATGTCAGAACAGCTGAGGAACTGGCTGTCTTCAAGAGATTATTAAAAATCCACCTCTTTCTTAAATACCAAAAATCCCATGCTGCACTTTCAACAGTTTTTGTTGTTGTTACACTGAACTGTTGTACTGTAAAGGAACAGGCTGAGTAGGATCCATGTTGCAGGTAATAGTTTTATTAAAGAACAGGGAAGGCAGAAACACAAACATGAGGCGGGCAAGGGAGGAAACTAACAAACAAGGAAAACAAAACCAAGACGAGGACACAAACCAAAACGTACAAACTGTAACCGTGGCAGGGAACAAAACAAAGAGCAAGAATCAAGAAGACTAGAGATCGCTTAGTATGAGGCATGAGCTACAATACTTCGCCCCGACCCAAAGTCAATAGTCAGTTTAAATAAGCAACAAACAAACAGACATCATGATATGTCAGGCAAATTCAGTTATCTGATATAAAGCTATTAATCACACTACCAATTCATCATTTTCTTTCTTTTATATGTCAACAGGTAACATTTATTAGTTGCAATGACATCTTACAAAATGTCAAAAGACTTTTTTAAATAAAACACTTAATTAAAAGTACAGTGGGTTCAAAGTTGCTTTGCTTTAACACTGTGACATCTTTAAAAAAAATGAACATATTTTAGATTAATAAAAACTTTATCTAATTTAGAACTAAAATAAATACTTTAACAATTTTGTCCTTGATTTTTTTTTCAATCAGAAAGGATGTAATTCACATATTACAGGTAGAAAAAAAGGAAAGACAGCAGCTCAATCTGATCCTCTCATTCTGTTTCAGCCTGAGCTGGACCAGCCTCATTATCATCAGAAATTACTTGAAAATGATAACAATTAACATTTCATAAAGACTGACCATATGTAACATTTACTTAATCTAAAGCAAAAACAATTACATCTGGTGTTCCTGCACAAAACTGTATCTATTTTACATAGCATACAGGCTATTTTAACATAGCATACAGGCTACTGTATAATATTTATAATAAATTCAAAAAGTCTTGGCAGCAATGTTGTACTAACTATAGCCATTTCTAACATTGTCACCACAAATTAAACTAAGAAATTTACATCTTGAAATTTTCTAACATTAATAAAAATCACTGAGCATAAAACATACCTGAAAGATAAAAATAAGAAAGCTGGTGTTTCTTCGGTAGCTCTATGGCAGAACACGACTCTCTAAAATCTGTGCACTTCACCTGTCCTTCTAAATCTGCGACAGACTGATTTTCATTTCACGTTACCAAACCCTTTAAATCGAGGCGTCTTATTTGAACAAAAACAAATTCTGACCTTAATGTTCAGCACAGAAAAAAAGTGGAGTTCATTGGGTTGTCTTTAGTGTGTAATAGTCATGTGACCATGATCAGATACGACGTTCAGCATGTATAATATTATCATGACTGCTTTTTTAAATCATCACTAGCTCTTCCTGGTGATTAGAAATCGAAAACATTGAGAAACCAGAGTATATTCATTCATTAATTTTCTATACCCTCTTATTCTCTAATTCAGGGTCAGGGGGATCTGCTGGAGCCCATCCCAGCCGCCTCTGCAAGGGCCATCACAGGGACACACATACACACTCTCACTTACTCCTATGGGCAATTTAGAATCATCAATCAACCTAACAAACATGTTTTTGGACTGTGGGAGGAAACCAGAGCAAACACACGGAAGCAAACTCCACACAGGAAGACCCCTGGCCGGGAATCGAACCCGGGTCTCCTTGCTGTGAGGCAACAGTGCTAATCACTAAGCCACCGTATAACACTCATAAGCTAAGCCATATAACACTAAACCAGAGTATAACAATCATAAAGGAAGCACTAAAGGCCAGAAACAGCTCAGGTCGGGTACTCACACACTTACATTTTCAGGAGAACTGCATTCTGACTATTTGAATACATTTTCCTGGCAAATAAAAGAAGCTCTTCAGTGATGGATTATTGGTGACAACAAGCCTTTGTGTTTGACTCTACAATGATAAAAGAAAATATTTCTACATTACATTGGAAAAAAGTCTTATTTAGGATTTGCAGTAAGTGTTGCAGGTCTTAATATCTCAGAAAGACAATCTTATTATGCAGTTGTATTTAAATCATTACGTCTGTTGGTGGGTAGTGGTGGCATAGTGGTTAAGGTGTTGGACTGATATCAGAAGGATCGGGGTCCGGGTTTTTAACTGCTCAGTTGTATAATAAGAGGTTAACGTGAGTCTCTCTGAATAAGGGCGTCTGCCAAATGCTGTAAATGTAAATGTTGTCCAAAGCAAGCTGTAAGAACCCAAACTAAAACTTTACTCTGTTGCTGATGATCTGAGAAAAGTTTGGAAGTAATAGTAAACTTTATAACAGCAGACCATAAGAATAACAGAGAATAACAGAGAATAATAAAGAATAACAGAGAAAAACAGAGAATAATAAAGAATAATAAAGAATAATAAAGAATAATAAAGAATAACAGAGAATAACAAAGAATAACAGAATAACAGAGAATAACAGAGAATAATAAAGAATAACAAAGAATAAAGAATAATAAAGAATAACAGAGAATAATAAAGAATAACAGAGAATAACAGAATAGAATAATAAATAACGAATAAAATAAAGAATAACAGAGAATAATAAGAATAACAGAGAATAACAGAGAATAACAGAGAATAAATAACAGAGACTAACAGAGAATAATAAAGAATAACAGAGATAACAGAGAATAACAGAGAATAACAGAGAATAACAGAGAATATAAGAATAACATAGAGAATAATAAAGACAACAGAGAATAACAGAAGAATAAAGAATAATAAAGAATAACAGAGAATAATAAAGAATAAGCAGAAGAATAATAAAGAATAACAGAGAATAACAGAATACAGAATAACGAACAGAGAATAATAAAGAATAAAGAATACAGATAATACAAGAATAAGAGAATAACAAAGAATAACAGATACAAGAATAACATAGAGAATAACAATAAAGAAATAACAGAATAACAGAAATAAACGAATAACAGAGAATAACAGAGAATAACAGAGAATAATAAAAATAACAGAGAATACCAAGAATAAGAATACAGAGAATAACAGAGAATAACAGAGAATAAGAATAAAGAAGAATACAGAATAACAGAATAAAAGATAAACAGAGAATAACAGAGAATAACAGAGAATAACAGAGAATAAAAAGAATAACAGAATAACAGAAATAATAAAGAATAAACAGAGAATAATAAAGAATAACAGAGAATACAGAGAATAACAGAGACTAGAGAATAATAACAGAATAACAGAGAATACAGAGAATAAAGAATAACAGAGAATAACAGAATAAAACGAGAATAATAAAGAATAACAGAAATAACAGAGAATAACAGAGAATAATACAGAGAAATAATAAAGAATAAGCAGAGAATAATAAATACAGAGAGACTAACATATAAAGAATATAGCTACAACAGAGAATAATAAAGAATAACAGAATTACAGAGAATACAGAATAATACACTCAATACACCGTGATCAATAAGAGAGAGGAAGACATCTAACATACCCATATAATACTCAACACCCATCAGTCCCCAGATCTGCTCCTTTATCTAAGGGGAATCAATACAAATGCTTGATTAAATAAATAAGTTTTAAGCTGGACTTAAACACTGAGACTGTGTCTGATTCCCGAACATACATAGGGAGGTTATAACATAGCATTGGGGCTCTGTAAGTAAAGGCTCCGCCCCCTGCTGTAGTCTTTATAATGCGCGGTACTGACAGGCAGCCTGCGTCCTTTGATGGAAGTAGGCGTGGCGGAACGTAAGACACTAGAAGTTCTCTTAAGTCCTGCGGTGCGAGCACATTTAGAGCTTATAAGTTAACAGTAGTATATTTAAAATCGATGCGGTGTCTCCCGTCACACTGGGAGACAATGCTGCAGTGTGTATAAGACCGGCGTGATGTGCTCGTATCTTTTAGTTTTAGTGAGGACTCTAACTGCTGCGTTCTGGACTAACTGAAGATTATTAATGCACCTAGTTGAACATCCAGACAGTAAAGCGTTACAGTAGTCCAGCCTGGATGTGATAAACGCATGAACTCATTTTTCGGCATCATTTAGTGACAGGATATTTCTTATTTTAGCGATATTTCTGAGATGATAGAACCATTAGCTATCCTGCTAATATTATCGACATGGGCTTCAAATGAGAGATTGGAGTCTAAAATCACACCCAGATCTTTTACTGTTGCACTTCGGTGAAACAGAAAGACTGTCTAGGGTTAAGGTGTGATCAGGAAGCTTACTTTTAGGCTACCTGTGGTCCTAGAACCAGAACCACCGTCTTGTTAGCGTTAAGCAAGAGGAAATTGCTTTACCTCCAATCTCTTATTTCCTTCACACATTGCTCAATTTTATTAAACTGGCCTTTCGCATCAGGCCTTGATGAGACGTATAACTGTGTGTCATCAGCGTAACAGTGGAAACTGATATCATGCTTACGAATTATGTTTCCCAGAGGCAGCATGTAAAGAGAGAAAAGAAGTGGGCCTAAAACCGAGCCCTGTGGAACACCATACTTTACAAGGGAGCACGCAGAATAATCACCATTTAAATCTACAAACTGGTAACGATCGGTTTTTTTTTAATTAAATAGGACCGGAGCCACGCAAGAGCTGTTCCTTTAATTCCTACTGATTTTTCTAATCTGTGAAGAAGAATATTGTGATCTATGGTGTCGAAAGCCGCACTAAGGTCAAGTAATATAAGCAATGAGACACAACCTTGGTCGGATGCCAGTAAAAGGTCATTAGCTACTTTGACCAGTGCCGTCTCTGTGCTGTGGTGAGGCCTGAATCCTGATTGATAAAGTTTGTGTATGTTATTTCTGTGTAAATATGAACATAACTGCTGCGCTACTATCTTCTCTAGGATTTTAGAGACAAACGGAAGGTTAGATATCGGCCTGTAGTTCCACAGCTCATTGTGGTCGAGGTCAGGTTTCTTAATTAAAGGTTTAATCACTGCTAATTTAAAAGATTTGGGAACATACCCACTGCTGAGAGAAGAATAAGTTCACAGTGGTAGTTTTTTATGTAGAAGCACATGATAAATCCTTTCATTTTTTTTGCATTGTTCAATAAGGCAGACTGGCAGACTACAAAATAAAACACCAACTGCTTCTCTAAGAATAATATCTTAATTGTTTTTGTACAGACTTATTCTAAATAAACTCTTGTAATCTTAAAGTTTTATGTTAAACTTTAAATAACAAAGTATTTTGTTGACTTGCCACACTTACGATATTAGATTCATGTTAAGTGAAAAATTTAAGTTATATTGCTTACTTTTACTTCATTTGTTAGACATCCCCATCCAGTGTAACTTACGATTGTCCTATTTATACAACATAGAAATTGGTGGATAAGGGCCTTGCTCAGGGGTTCGAAAGTGGTAACTTGGTGGTTCTGGGAATCAAACACAATCTCCAGGTTTGTTTTCAGAACTTCCTCGCTTGCACACGAGTCTCTGAAATATGTTTACCTCAGCTGTCCTTCCCTAAATTTGGGAAGAGACAGTGTGTACACATTTCCATTTCATTTTCCTTTTTCCTTTAGTCTCCCGACTGCTGTTTAAACACAACCAAATACAGACCCACCAATTTCAAATTTAAGTTGGCTCTTTTCAGGTTATTGATTGTATCACTGCCAAACTGGTGGTCAATGTAAAATATTACTTTCAGTATCAAATTTTATATGAGGTTCATTCATTCATTCAAATTCATTTTATTTGAATTTATAAACATTTTACATAAAATTTGGGAGAGCAGTGATAGACGCAGACATGTTGGTGATGAGGAAGTGTTGGGCAGGTTTGGAGTCAGAGAAAGGAACAGTGAATGGCAGATGTTAGTAGACTTTGCTAAGAGATGGAGATGGCTGTGGTAAATACTTTTTTTCCAGAAGAGAGAGAAGCATTTAGTGACCTATAAGAGCGGAGGAAGGAGCACACAGGTGGATAACATCTTAGGTAGATGAACTGATCTGAAAGAGATTAAATAAAAAGTTTTAGGACACAAGGTGTTGTTCCAAACCCAAAGCCTGCAGACTACTACTACCACACACCATACAAAAAATATATATATATCCAGAATTGACAGCAGATTAATAGTGTATAAATCAGAAAGCAGCTACTATAAATGACCACAGCTGGTTTAACTATGATTTAGATAAAAAATCATAGAAAATAAAGTCATGATTGTTTACTGTTTAATTTGTATGAATTTATCATTAAAGATTTCTTTCTATATTAATAGTGCAACATTACATAAAACTCCCAGTAATATTAATTAACATCACATGAACCTCTTTTTTACTACAGAAACTCTTATTCTGTTTTCTGAGTTTATAGTTTGTTAGTTAAATGAAATTGACCCCCTGATTTAGATGTTACAGGTCATGTTTTTCTTGTCGAGGCTGCACCCTCCAGGTCACTGTGCTGTTCTCCAACATGCCTTTTTCCTCCAGTTTCTTCTTGATCTGGAAAACAGATGCAAATGAATAATTATCAAAATAATTTTTTGTCACTTGGTGCATTTAATAATTTCAGAGTCGTCCTGTAACTCACCTGCTCTAAAATAGACGACTGCACAGCAGAATCAAACACACTCCCATCAGACTTCACCTGCAGCTTTACTATCTGCTTTTCTGCACACACTGCACACACACACACCACACACACACACACACAGACTGGTACACCCTGAACATGTCAGTAACATTCTATATAACATTAATATTACATTGGTGATATCATTTTCTTTGTGTTTATTTGAAACTTCCTCTACTTTCCTCCTACTGTGCTGTTAACTTTTACTGTAATCAAACACCAACATCCTGTCAACTAAAATTCTGCTGCATTCACATATAGTGATACATTTCTGAAACACACGTTACAAAACAGCACAAAACACTGCAAATAAAGTATAGATCAATATATTTAACAGAAGAAACAGAAGCACTCATTATTAGAAAGTAGCAAAGCATTTCTTTGCTCTTTGATTTTACTTTTACAAAATTAATCAAATAAATGAATTATATTTTAAGTCTTTTTCAATTCAATTAGATATATTAGCAATTCCAGAAAAATTACACAAAACTCACTCACATGACAAAAGTAATAGGACAGGTTAGTGCAGCTTTCATCATGGAACCGTCCATTAGTAACCAATGCACAGTTTTCTTCTTTTTCTAAATTATTAGGTTGTCCTGGGGCCCATGGTATGTTTGTAGTGATGGTCCCATCTGACCACTTCCATGTGTCTCTATATAAACCAAACCAGGAATCACCCTGGCTTGTTTTATTGGTACTAATATGTTATAGAACTGGCTAGGTCATTGTGATGTGTTCGGCAGTAAGCCTGAGCACCAGACCAAGACAAAGGAGTAGAGATTCCGATGAACTTGGCGGAACTACTAATATTAGCTGGAAAAAAATATAAACAGAAGTCAAAACCTGTCTTTATCAAACAACAAGTAATTAAATCTGTATTAGGATATATTACATTACATACATTATAAAGACCCAAGATTGCGCACGATTCTTTTCCAACGATTATCAGGCTCACCAGAGGCCCAAACTGTAAAACTGACATTTTGTAATAGAATCTCTTTGAAGGACCAGCGCCAGGAATCAATATCGTTGTACAATCCAATCCAGGCAGATCCTGTGAAACCTTTGCTTGTTAGCTTTTGCTAATTCTAACCAATCATTAGCATTTATGACTGTTGCCAAGTAGGTGTACATTCTCTTGCAGTAACTCTGTGCAGAAGTCCAGTTTATCTGTGTCATTTTCAGGTTATTTTATTTTTTAAACAGCGGAGAAGCGGGAAAACGCTGCCGATAGTTTTTAAGGTTCCTGGAATTCCCGACGACAGACTGTACAACGTTGCCAAAAAGGCATAAAGAGGTTGTGGCCACTGTAGAAGACATGTAGCTCTCTAGTCTGCTCCACTTTTGGCATTGTCTGATAGCTATACTCTGCTGCCGTAGCTATATAAGTGTATGGCAACCCATATCTCGCCACCACGGTGTGCATGTCCTGGTAGAAGGGGATAGCTGGAGATGAGCCTCTCTCCAGGAGAAGAGTCCGCAGAGCGGGCTATCCCAACCAATTCAAAGTCCACAGAGCTAGTGTCTCCAGAAGATCCATGTGGGATCCCAAGGACCGGTGTCTACGCCGAGCCTTGACAACGGCGGGACCCGAGCCCCTGAGACTCCTCATCTGACCCCCCTGAAAGAGATTCAGACAGGAGCGTAGCACATGTATAGAAAGCTTCCCGCGGTGTTTAAAGTTAGAGCTCTTAAGCCTTTGACACGTTAAAAGTGTGGGCCTGTGCCTACAATAAATCTAGGGCACAGATACACACACTGCATAAAGCTCAGCTTTGCTCTCCTGTCTTTTTAAGGCTTTTCTGCTTTTTTTTTTTTTACTTTCTTGGTCTGAAGGTTTTTTTGTTTTTTTTACCTTTTTTTCACCTTTTTTTCTTTAACCAATACTGAATATTGGATCTTCTGGATTCATGGTATTCTCTCCATTTACACACATACACGCGTGCAAAAAAAAAAGAGCTTGCCGACTTAAGCTGCTGCTCGTGTTTATATAGCGTTACTTCCTGGACAATGAAATCACCAGTCGTGACGTAATGCTCTCCGATTTGCCTGATTACACATGTGCTTCAGGTCGAAGGTTATAAATGGCAGTCCCAAAGGCTTGCGATAAATGTTTATTTTGACTGAATGTAAAAATTGTCATATGTGTGTAAATCACCCTGATTTCATGTGTGTGTATTTGTGAGACTTTCCTGACATCACGCCACTTTTATGCCCTGTTTATACACTGACCGTTAGCAAGCAAAGTAATAACTTACGTACGTTTTTGTACAGTTATACATCTACAAGTTGTTTTTTTGGAATTTGTTAAACATATTTTATGAATATATATTTTTCTTTTTTGCATGCAAATTGTTTTTTTGGAAATATATACTGCTAAAAAAAATAAAGGGAACACTTAAACAACACAATGTAACTCCAAGTCAATCTCACTTCTGTGAAATCAAACTGCCCACTTAGGAAGCAGCACTGACTGACAATCAGTCTCACATGCTGGTGTGCAAATGGACCAGACGACAGGTGGAAATTATAGGCAATTAGCAAGACACCCCCAATAAAGGAGTGGTTCTGCAGGTGGTGACCACAGACCACTTCTCAGTTCCTCTGCTTTCTGGCTGATGTTTTGGTCACTTTTGAATGGTGCTTTCACTCTAGTGGTAGCATGAGACGGAGTCTACAACCCACACGAGTGGCTCAGGTAGTGCAGCTCATCCAGGATGGCACATCAGTGCGGGCTGTGGCAAGAAGGTTTGCTGTGTCTGTCAGTGTAGTGTCCAGACCATGGAGGCGCTACCAGGAGACAGGCCACATCAGGAGACGTGGAAGAGGCCCTAGGAGGGCAACAACCCAGCAGCAGGACCGCTACCTCCGCCTTTGTGCAAGGAGAAACAGGAGAAGCACTGTCATAGCCCTGCAAAATGACCTCCAGCAGGCCACAGATGTGCATGTGTCTGCTCAAACGGTCAGAAACAGACTCCATGAGGGTGGTATGAGGGCCCGACGTCCACAGGTGGGGGTTGTGCTTACAGCCCAACACCGTGCAGGACGTTTGGCATTTGCCAGAGAACACCAAGATTGGTGCCACTGGCGCCCTGTGCTCTTCACAGATGAAAGCAGGTTCACACTGAGCACATGTGACAGACGTGATAGAGTCTGGAGACGCCGTGGAGAACGTTCTGCTGCCTGCAACATCCTCCAACATGACCGGTTTGGCAGTGGGTCAATAATGGTGGTGGGGTGGCATTTCTTTGGAGGGCCGCACAGCCTTCCATGTGCTCGCCAGAGGTAGCCTGACTGCCATTAGGTACCGAGATGAGATCCTCAGACCCCTTGTGAGACCATATGCCGGTGCTGGTTTGCCCCTGGGTTCCTCCTAATGCAAGACAATGCTAGACCTCATGTGGCTGGAGTGTGTCAGCAGTTCCTGCAAGACGAAGGCATTGATGCTATGGACTGGCCCACCCGTTCCCCAGACCTGAATCCAATTGAGCACATCTGGGACATCATGTCTCGCTTCATCCACCAACAACGCCACATTGCACCACAAACTGTCCAGGAGTTGGTGGATGCTTTAGTCCAGGTCTGGGAGGAGATCCCTCAGGAGACCATCCGCCACCTCATCAGGAGCATGCCCAGGCGTTGTAGGGAGGTCATACAGGCACGTGGAGGCCACACACACTACTGAGCCTCATTTTGACTTGTTTTTAAGGACATTATATCAAAGTTGGATCAAGCCTGTAGTGTGTTTTTTTCCACTTCAATTTTGAGTGTGACTCCAAATCCAGACCTCCAGGGGTTAATAAATTTGATTTCCATTGATAATTTTGTGTTGATTTTGTTGTCAGCTTATTCAACTATGTACAGAACAAAGTATTTAATAAAAATATTTATTTCACTCAGGTCTAGGGTGTGTTATTGTAGTGTTCCCTTTATTTTTTTTAGCAGTGTATTATTTTTTATGCTCATGATTTAGATTTTATGCATGTGATTGAGATACGTTTGTGTTCATTCAGCTTTTTGCATGAATTTTTAGTTAAAAGTAATTTAGCGCCATAGAAATTACATTAAATCTGCACAGGAATTAAAAAAATAAAAACAACAAACAAACAATAAAGGTTTGAGTAATAATATTAGGTTATTGTTAATTTTTTTTGCTATTGGCAAGTGTATTTTGAACTATGTGCTACATTTTGTGAATTGCACATGATTTAGTACAGTTAATTACCCCTGGCTGGGCAGTGGTCTTCCCCCTCAAAAAAGACTGGTGCAACACACTCCACCTTGCTCGTGACCAAGTTTCAGTCTCAGGCTAATGCCCTGTAATTTGCGATTATTAAAGATAGACTTTAAAGGGTGTTTAATGAAATCTCTCACAGTCAAGAAATGCACCCATTTACTACTAGTCCTGAAAAAGCCCACTGAGGGTTTGAGTTAGAGGTCAGCCGGATGTACAAAATTAGCAGGAAATCAAGTTTTTTTCCCTCACTGTGTAACTTTCTTTTAATACAAATTTACTTTTGTTAATATATGTTGATTAATTATTTATTATATTACATGTATTATATTTGCAAAAGACGACCATCATTATTAAGTACTAAACACTAAATGTTTAGCACAGAAAGGACCGGAAGGAGTTCATCAGGTCTTTAGTGTGTAAAAGTCATGTGACAATCATCAGATACAACGTTCAGCATGTATAATATGATCATGACTGCTTTATTAGATTATCAATGCCTCTTTGACGAGGCTGCATTTTTCAGTTTTACTTTTAACTTTGGGCTCTATACCCGCTTTACATAGGACAAAGTAGAGTTAATTGCGGCTGGACTCACACTGTATTTTACATACATATTCAACCTCTCCATGGAACATTCTGTAATCCACTCATAGCTTGTTCTTTTCATTAAATTAAACACAAACAGCAAGCCAATGCAGTGTGTATAAGACCGGCGTGATGTGCTCGTATCTTTTAGTTTTAGTGAGGACTCTAACTGCTGCGTTCTGGACTAACTGAAGATTATTAATGCACCTAGTTGAACATCCAGACAGTAAAGCGTTACAGTAGTCCAGCCTGGATGTGATAAACGCATGAACTCATTTTTCAGGCATCAATTTAGTGACAGGATATTTCTTATTTTAGCGATATTTCTGAGATGATAGAACCATTAGCTATCCTGCTAATATTATCGACATGGGCTTCAAATGAGAGATTGGAGTCTAAAATCACACCCAGATCTTTTACTTTTCTTGTTGCACTCGGTGAAACAGAAAGACTGTCTAGGGTTAAGGTGTGATCAGGAAGCTTACTTTTAGCTACCTGTGGTCCTAGAACCAGAACCACCGAACCACCGTCTTGTTAGCGTTAAGCAAGAGGAAATTGCTTTACCAAACCCTCCAATCTCTTACTTCCTTCACACATTGCTCAATTTTATTAAACTGGCCTTTCGCATCAGGCCTTGATGAGACGTATAACTGTGTGTCATCAGCGTAACAGTGGAAACTGATATCATGCTTACGAATTATGTTTCCCAGAGGCAGCATGTAAAGAGAGAAAAGAAGTGGGCCTAAAACCGAGCCCTGTGGAACACCATACTTTACAAGGGAGCACGGCAGAATAATCACCATTTAAATCTACAAACTGGTAACGATCGGTTTTAAATAGGACCGGAGCCACGCAAGAGCTGTTCCTTTAATTCCTACTGATTTTTCTAATCTGTGAAGAAGAATATCGTGATCTATGGTGTCGAAAGCCGCACTAAGGTCAAGTAATATAAGCAACGAGACACAGCCTTGATCGGATGCCAGTAAGAGGTCATTAGCTACTTTGACCAGTGCCGTCTCTGTGCTGTGGTGAGGCCTGAATCCTGATTGATAAAGTTCGTGTATGTTATTTCTTTGTAAATATGAACATAAACTGCTGCGCTACTATCTTCTCTAGGATTTTAGAGATAAACGGAAGGTTAGATATCGGCCTGTAGTTCCACAGCTCATTGTGGTCGAGGTCAGGTTTCTTAATTAAAGGTTTAAATCACTGCTAATTTAAAAGATTTGGGAACATACCCACTGCTGAGAGAAGAGTTAATAACTATTTTTCAACAGGGGTTCTGATACTGCCGGTACTATCTGCTTAAGAAAGTGTGTTGGTATAGGATCTAACACACAAGTTGATGGTTTTGTGGAAGAGATGAGTGCGATTAGGTTTTTCTCTTCCAGAGGAGTGAAATTTTCTAAGTTCTGATCTGATGCGGTTAATTGTTCATCAGAATCATTCAAAAGGTCTGGTTTTAAAGCGTGAATTTTTCTGCCTAATATTTGCAATATTATTATCAGAAAAGTTGATGAAATCCTCAGTGCTGCACGCAGCAGTTATGGTGGCAGGTTTCTGAGGTCGTCTTATTCCTAGTTAATTTTGCGACGGTTGTCGAATAGAAATCTAGGATTATTTTTATTATCTTCAATAAGGTTAGAAAGATACGTTGATCTATTTACACTAAGAGCTTTTTTATAAGCTAGAATTCCCTCTTTCCATGCTGCCTGGAAAACCAGCAATCTAGTTCTGGCGCCATTTACGTTCTAGTTTACGGGCGCTCTGTTTTAAAGAGCGTGTGTGTTCATTATACCATGGAGCGAGTTTCTTATCTTTAATTATTTTTCTTTTAACTGGAGCCACGTTATCTAATGTAGAGCGGAATGCGGCATCTATGTATTCAGGTCGCCTGCTGGAGTTCTGTTGGATCAGACGGCGATGAAAGAAGACAATTCTGGAAGATAATTAATAAAGCTCTGAGCAGAAGTTGATGTAAGTGTACGTTTAAAGCGGTAGCGCGGCGCTACATGTGCACTATTAGTATGACGCATTTTAAACGATATAAGATGGTGATCAGAAATAATTTTGCACTGAGGAGTTGTTACTATATTACTTATACTTATTCCGAGAGATAGTATTAAATCTAACGTGTGACCAGCTTTATGAGTGGGTCCTATTACACACTGATTTACTCCCACTGAGTCGAGTAGAGACATAAATGCTGTTCTCAGCGGGTCGTCTGAGTTTTCAAAATGAATATTAAAGTCTCCAGCAATTAACGCTTTATCGGCGGAGACAACCAGGTTAGACAGGAAATCTGCAAATTCACTAAGAAATTCAGAGTACGGACCTGGGGGTCTGTAAATAAGAACTAGAGAAATCGACTGACTCTGCTTATTATTTGTCTCTGCAGATGTAAGGTTACTGTAGAGAGCTTCGAATGAATTAAAATTACATCCATGTTTCTGTACGATAGTTAGATTATTATTATAAATAACTGCGACGCCTCCACCTCTACCATTAGGGCGAGGCTGATGTATGTAGCTGAATGCTGGAGGACTAGCTTCATTTAATGCTACATACTTATTCGGTTATTCCATGTTTCTGTTAAACATAAAATGTCAAAATCCAGATCTGAGATCATTTCATTAACCATAAGCGCTTTAGAAGTAAGAGATCTAATGTTTAACTATCCTAGCTTCAGATCAGAGGTGCAGGCTGTGTGTTCAGTATTCTCTGAATTGCGAATATCTATATTAATTAAATTACTAAAGCAAACTTTTGGGGTTTTTCTATATTTATATTGTTTAGCTCGGGGAACAGACACAGTCTCAATATTATGAACCCTGAGTGACGACTCTGTGCAGCTAGCAGACGGTTGGATTAGCCTGTTGGTCTGCTGCTTGGCCTGGGCTCTGGGTAGTCAACGATTAACTAGTCCTATTCTAAGACTATGAGCTATGTTGCAAGAAAGGAGAGCCGCTCCTTCCCAAGTGGGATGGACATCGTCCCGTCCTAACAGGCCAGCTTTGCCCTCAAAAGTTTGTAGCCCACACTGTTTTCGGAGCACCACTTGGACATCCAGTGGTTCAGTGACCATAACCTGCTGTAAGCTATGTCACCACGTCGCATTGGTATGGGGCCAGAGCATACTACGACATGGAACATCGCCTTCGCTACTTTGAAAATCAGCCCATGACTATTGCCTGGTGGCTCTAAAGGTCTGTATCTTGGACTTGTTAGCTTGACGGCTTTATCTATTTTCTTGTTGAAGGCCCCTGGCTGTAAGTGATGCTGATCCACCTTCACCCGCAGGGAAGTGCGAGTTGCAATGCTTTGCTTTTGGGCCTTTATATACGATGAACTGGACAGCTTGGGCTGCCACCACTTGGCAACCCTGTGGTCCCGGAAATAGCTTCTTGTTTTGCAGGTGAAACTTAAGTGAAGTTTGTTTGTCCAGAGATTATGTCTATGTCTATGATTAGGTCATATGGAGACCTGCTGCGTCCACTGTCTTGCAGCACCAGCAGCCACCACTCAAGTGCCTAGGGGGCGAAGAGGTAATTAGTTTTTAGTAGGATGCACTAAAATTTCAAAAGAGAAAAACGGCTGAAACATGAGCTGAATATATATTCCATGACGCACTGTCCACGTTTGCTTTATTTGTCACTGTATTAGTTCAGACTCATAATCACAGAATAAAAAAATCCGTTTGCAACAAACAAATCAACATCTGGGTTTCACTGGCATCCACTTCTCTTCGGTAAAGGCTGGCTTAGGTCTTAGGTGCCAGCTAATCACTCCAGCAGAGATGAAGACTGGGTTTTACAGCCCCTAATTCATTGTACCCGAGAAAAAGCCATAAGTCATTACCAATTCTAGTCTAGCAAGTTTTAAACCGAGCCCTTTACAGGCTTCCATTTAAAATGCCATCCTAGAAGTGCATTTTCAAATGTGTCTGACCCTCAAGAAAGGTTTGCAGCATTTGACCCTAAGTATACATACTGTACATCCATGTCTCGATTCTCACTCAACACAGGCCATTTTGGCCAGCAAAGTTCTTCCATTTGGGCTGTCCTTTTGCCCGGCATCTTTAGGAAAATCTTTATTTGATCCTCTGCTGATTTTGTATGTTTGCCCACAGACAAAGAAATGATCAGTCTATAATTTTAATAGTGAGAATGGACAGAATAACAACCAAACAACCAAAGGACCATAGCCATCAAAAAAACAATTGGTAACACACTAGGGAACAAAGATGTTCTTTGTGAATGCATACCTTGATTCTAAAGGTCAAACAACTAAAAATAAAGTCAGACCTTAATTTTAGTAATCATGTCAAAGCAGTATTTAATTCAGCATATCATCACCTTAAAAAATTGCTATAAATCTGGGTTTTGTTTCCAGTCAGGACCTGGAGATTCTTGTTCATGCTTTATCACCAGTGGACTGGACTGTTGTAGTGCACTCCTGACTGGCCTTTTCAAAAAGACCCTTAGATAGCTTCAGCTCATACAGAACACTGACACCAGGATTCTGACTGATACCAGAAAGTCTGATCACAACACATGGGTCCTCTCAGGTCCGAACATCGACTAACAATTAGCTTTAGGATTTATTTTAAAGTACTGTTACTTGTTTATAAATCACTTAATGATCTAGAACATAAGTTATTTTAAATATACTTGAATATAAACCAATCAGGTCACTCAGATCATTAGGATTTAGGGTTCACTATGAATAAAGGCAACAGAGAGAGAGAGAGTAACTCGTCTGTCAGTGCAGTTCATTACAGGTAATCTGCTTTTAGCTATTATGCAGCCCAGAGTTGGAACCAGCGTTTAGAAGAGATTCGGAAATCCAGACTCAAGAACTAGATGAAAGTGTTGTGGTCAGGTGAGACCCAAATCGAGCTCTTTGGCATCAACTCAACTCGCCATGTTTGGAGGAGAAGGAACAGCATTCTCACTATAAAACATGGGGGTAAAAACATTATGCTTTGGGGTGTTTTGCTGCTAAGGGAACAAAAAAAGGTACCATGAAAGGACGCTTTAATCAAGTTTTATTACCAGCTCAACTCATGTTAACAACCTACAATGCACCTGCAGAGAAAATGAATTAATTTATATGTTTCTAAACAGGTATAAAACATGGATTTCCTTAAATACTATTTTTCTATAATAAAATATTCACAGTCGAGCAGTAATAAGGCACAAATTGAAGTAATTATAAAATACTTTGAGTTGCTTTTTTAAATGCTAAATTGTTTTTTTACAAACAATTAATTGTCAAAGCCTTAAAACAAACAATTAATCGTTAAAGCCCATAAACAGACAATAAATCATCATAATCACAATTATTTCATTGACATTTAATAGTCACCTAAATTTGATAATTGTGACAGCCCTACAATTACCATCAGGACCGGCCCTGGTGGCGCCCTAGGCGAGATTGTAGATTTACCCCTATTCAACTCCAACACCTCCCCCCTCATTCACACATGCACACACACACTGCCACAAAAAATCCAGAGAATGCAGATTTCTAAAACCTTTACTATAAGAAATCCTGAACAAATACATAAATAAATAAGCATTAAGCATATTTAGTAAATTCACTTTGATAATAGATAACAAACAAATTCGACTAACTAAAGAGGCTTTGAGTCGATTAGATAAAAATCTATATATGAAAACATTGTCATTGCAAAGTTGTACAGATTTAACATTAAAATAAATCTACTGTGATCTTTGTATAATATCACAGAATTATACATAATTAAAAAATATGAGGTTTGTTAGAATCTTCCAACGCGTGACTTATAATCCCGAATAAATGCTAAGAGTGTGTTTTAAATCATTTCACACTTAGATCTACATTTCTACTGCTGAACATTTCATTTTTGATGACGTTACAAACGGGCGGTAGTCTGAGTGTAAATGCTGGAAATTGGAGTCAGAAATCAGGTGTTTTAATCCTGACCCTTTCCCCTGTTTGCTGCTGATATAAGGACATTTCTGAAATGACATAATGATGTGTGTGATGTTCAGAATGTAAAACTTTTATATTGAGTTAATAAAACTACACTCTAATAAGAGTAATTCTGGTGTGGTGAGCAGAGCGTCAAAAATATTTCTGGAAAGTGTTCTGGTTAAATAGTGACAAGAGTGACGAGAATAAACCCCTAACCCTCATTAAGTGTGCTGGGTATTTCTGCTTTGAGCTGGTAAAACTAGACTGAGTCCTTAGAAAGCTGAGCTAAAACAAGGCAAGGGCTGTCAGGGAAAAGCCTAAGAAAAGACAAGTCATCAATTAGACTGTTATTGAACGACTACAGACATACAGATGTGTGACAACTAGATGGCTGTTGTTAAGCGCATTTCACAGCGACCCTACGCATTACTTTCAAGTCATTTGCGTATTGAAGTCATTTGCAAAACTAACGCCAGGTGGCACAAAGGGACAGGTTGCAAACTGATTAGAATAGGCTTTATAAACAATTTCCTCCCCATCCAAAGCTCAACATCTTTCACACACATTCCGTCTCTCCTGTTATTAAGATGAGTAAAGTGAGATAATCATTAATACATTATAAAAATTTAGTAGTTCTACCAATTTACCTCCCCACATGCTGATTTTTCTACTTTAAAATAAGCCACTCTGGTGTGGGGCTGTGCATGTGTTTACAGATAACGTGCTGTAGTGTGTGCAGTTAAATGGGACGGTATAGTGTGAGCTTTGGCTTTAAAGAACATTCGATTTACTCGTACAGCGTTCGCTGGTTGTTAACAAAAACATAGCCGGAATTGCACATTGTATCATCATCTTAAATCAACTTCCAGAATGTTTTGAACCTCTAATAAAATACTGCCCCGATATAAAGCTCAGACTCTGTGCATCAGTGTCTACAGTATTACACTGCTTGCAGGGCCTCAAGACACTTTAAAAGATCTTGCAGTTCAAGAGAGACAGAAAGGAAATATATACAAGAAGAAAAAAATCATAAAATCATAAAATAGCAATAATAAATACAGATACTGTATAGTGTAAAAACTGTAATACTGCACACAGGAATTGTAAACTGGTAAAAATTGTATATAAAATAATAAGTGATCATGGTGAAGTTATATTGTGCATGAAAAGTAATGGTGAAATTGTAATGTGCTTGACAGCCAGTAATTACTATTGTTACTATAGGGGTGGGCATAATAGGGGTAAAAAATTAATTGAAATTAATTTTCAAATTGTATAAAAGGAGTTATAGAGTATTATTATCATAAAGAAAAATCTACTATGGTCAGAAAAGATAAAGGCCTTTATTTTGTCACATATACTTTTTGTTGGGGGTCAGAGCACAGGGTCAGCTATGATACAGCACCCCTGGAGCAGGAAGTGAAGAGTTCTTGCTCAAGGACCCAACAGTGGTTGGCTTGCCAGCTTAAACCCAGGTCTTCCTGGTCTCCCAGATCAGCAACTTAGAGCGCCTTAACCATTTGAGCCAGATGAGAGTCTTACACACTTTACCCTTGTTAGGAGAAGTGCAAACCGCGACTACTTGACTACTTTTTCACTTTTTAACAAATAAAAAGAAGGACAGCTTTTCAGTCTTGGATTACTTGTAAAAAAAGCCTTTATGTTGGAATCCTCAACTAAATTTTTACTTTATATTTAAGCAAATAAGTTTAACTAAGTCCAGCATTGAGTGTCCAGCACGCGTGGGACACCGGCACCTGTTATGGGGGGGCCTGAGGACCTGTTAATTCAGAAGTGTACAGTCGAGTCGAGTTGGTGTAAAGCCCTGCACACCCTTGTTCCTGCAAAATTCTATCCCGCGGCCCTTTCCGCTGCTATCTGCCTGCAAGATTCAAGTTTTACTATTCAAGTTTATAAAAGTTTTAAAATGTATGAATTTATTTTTTTTTTTACTGTTTTTCTGTTTGAATACAAATATAAAAGAATCAGGAAAAAAAACAAATGTTTGTTTTCTTTGAGTTTAATTAATTAATTAACTAACTAACCCACCCATGTCATGTCCTTCAGACATTTTCCCTGGCTGTGGGCCTCGTCTGTATCACTGTAGCTTTAGACCTTGAGCCTGTAAATAATTGTTCTTTTTATTTTTTTGTTTGCTTTGTTATTTTTCCCATTTTGCACGAACCACACAAATATTTGTATTCTTACACAAATCTTGTCCTGTCTTGTCGCTGCACTCGGTTGCTTCGGGTCTAGTGAAAGTGCAGGTCTCGAAGATGATGCGAGTTCAAAAAAAAGTAAGCAAAAATAAAATGGTGGCTTTTTAATAATAACAACAGTGAATGTAAAACAGGTGACCCGTCTGACAAAAAAACAGGAGTGTCTTGGCAAGAACCAGACATTGGCATGTTGTGCTTTCAGTGACAGGCTGAGCCATCAAAGCAAGGCAAGTTTATTTATACAGCACATTTCATACACAGTGGAAAGACACAACAGTAAAAAGAAAGAAACTGAAATAAAAAAGAGTTAGGAATTAATTTAAAATGGATGCAAACAGTTAAGAATATAAAATGATTATAGTAAGTTTGGATGTAGCACAGCTGACAGGAGAAGATGGGGGGGGTTTATGTAATATTAAGCCTTTGTTAAAAATATTACCTCAACTTTCTATAGTAGATTATTATTATTTACCTTTAAAAGAGAATAGAACAGGCAGTGTAGCAGAGTGCAGTTCAAACATACCCAATACGGACCCATCATCACTGATGAGAACCTTTGTAGCATTAGAGGTGCACATCCAGGTTTTAGAAACAGTATGTAAGTCTATCAGCATCATATTATTAGTAATAAAAAGTCTGATGTCTATGGTGGAGTTAGCAGCCCCTTATTTCCAGCATTAGAGCCCCCACAGTGGAGTAAAGCACTCTCGTATGTAAGACTAGTAAAGTAAAGATAAACTAGGATTTTAAGTAGCTTCTTAAAACAAGAAAAACATTATTACTTGTAGTTACATTTGACTCTTCCAGGTCATCATCAACCCAGGTTAAATGAATGCCTTATGTCACCTTTGAGTATGAAAAAAGTGGATGAAGTATGATTTATTTCATCCATACTACCTATAACCATACTATTAGAACTTATTTTTTTAACAGTTGGAAAGTACATACAGTATCTTAAGTATTATGTGCAATTTCGGACAAAGCCTAAATTGTAGTTACTAATAAAACATTAAATATGGCTGTTGTTGCTAAACTGGGTAAATTGTATGCTGCTACAGGGAAATGTTTAGTTTCTTGTTGGTTCTTTGTAACGTCGACTTGCCAAATCAGCTCCAATTGTTTTATTCATATAAGATTTGGGGAGTAAATTTATTATGAGTCATTACAGATCCTTTTCTTCAATAGTCAAACAATAAGAAAAAAGGAAATCTACTATTAAAACAGCTGCATCAATAAGCACAGCCCTCTGAATTAGAAACGAGTCTCATTGGCTTAGAGATTCTCACCCCTATTTTTCATGTCTGTTCCTACTTTAGGTTTCTGGTTCTGTTGAATAAACATGTTGACAGCATTCTTATTAAGCATTTATTTAGTTATAATTATTTTCCTTGTAAAAGATGTTTCCATCTGGCTGCACTCTCCAGGTCACTGTGATGTCTTCCAGCATGCCTGTTTGTTGAAGTTTTTGCTTCACCTGAAAAAAATAGATATTAGAAGCAGGATTTATTTAATTTTTATTAATAAACACATTATTATCATCACTTTAATAACCTCCAGTGTACCTAGCATGATAAACATTGACAGTTTAGGTGCATTAGCCAGTTCTGAGTCTGACTCAATCAGAACTCACTAAACATGTGGGGATACAAAAAATTAGGACACCCTTTGAAAACCTGCTGTGTTTTAACATATTTGGACACATAGATATTTACTATCAATTTAACTACTTTTAAAGAACAATTTTTGGTAAGGAATAAATGAGGACATCCCAACATTTATTCCCTTTAAAATGGCTAAAATCACACACAGGTGTATCACATCAGGTACACATGATTAAAAACTTGGTTACTCAGGCCCTATTTAAAACTCAGACATTTAGTTTGGTGTGCTCTTGACTGTTGAAGCGATGATGAACACCGTGAAGAGAACAAAAGGGTTGTCTGAGGCCTTTAGAAAGAAGGTTGGAAAGGGATCCCAAAAGAAGTCACCAAGTCATCACGAAACCTACAGCAGGCTCTTGCTACTATTGATGTGAAAGTGCATGACTCTACAATCAGAAAGAGACGACACAAGTTTAACTTTCATGGGAGGTGTGCAAGGAGGAAACCTTTGCTCTCTAAGAAAAACATGGAGGCCAGACTGAAGTTTGCTAAAGAGAACATAGACAAAGTTCGGGACTTCTGGATTAATGTTCTTTGGACAGATGAGTGTAAAATGAAAGTATTTGTACCTTGCAACAGAGGACATGTTTGGCGTAAACCAAATAAGAAAAATTTTTTTTTACATGTACATGACGAGGGCCTGGGGGCGTATCACAGTTGTCAGGACTTGGTCAGGCTTGTTGGGTGCGCTGATCTACTGGGGGAACCGGAGGGCAACGAAGAGACTTTGTTTTTGCTCTAGTCCATGTGCTCTATGTTTGTAAATGTATATACATTTATTTTGATTTATCCTGTTTTCCCTCTCTAAAAAAATTTTCAGTCCAGATTTACTCTCTTCATAACTGTTACAGTGTCCCAAACTTCTTTTCTTGCTGAAAACAATACAGTCTAGAACAGAAAAATTAACCGGCATTCAAGGTGGTGAAAAGTGACAAACCTCACCAGTTCTAAAATTGACGACTGCACAGCACGATCGAAGACACTGCCATCAGACTTTACCTGCAGTTTAATGTGATTTCTCAACGGTCGAACTGTAGAAGACACACACACACACATTATATTTGATATAAGATATTTACATACATATGGTTTATTTTTTTATTAAATATGGTTTATGTGATTAATTAAGGATTTATGTTAAAGGACCATAGAGGGGGCCATGATTAAACAAAAGACTTACAGGTGTGACAGAAGAAATAGTGCAGGTTGATGCAAGGTTCATCACTTAACAGTCCGTTATTAACTGATGCACAACTTCCCAGAATTCTCTCAAAATTATCTGGTTGTTTTAAAGCCCACTGAAAGGTTGAGGTGTTGGTGCCATCTGACCATTTCCAAGTATCTCTAGAGAGACCAATCCATGAACTACCCTGAATACCTACTAGCTGTGTTAAGATGTTTTGGTCTGAGCTGTTTAGAGAGCTGGCCATATCTGTGTAATATGTTCGGCAGTAAGTCTGAGCTTCGAACCAGGTTACTAGATTGTTGATGCCAATAAACTTGTCAGTACCACTTGAACTAGCTGTAAAAATAATAATAATAAAAAAAATATATATATATATACATGTAAGCATTTTCTGGCCTCAAAAATGTGATTCTGAAATAGTATTTATTGTAATTCAGTAATTTATATTGACTCACCATTGTAGCATATGATGGCCTTGAGAAAATAGCATGATGTATCAAGCCATTTGCCTAATGTGGACAGCATAACACATGCTTCTAGGGACAAGGCATTGTTGGGCTGTCCAGTGTTCCAGTTGGTATAAGTGAGTTGTTTTAGTGGGCGATCATTTAAGGACCAGCGCCAGCTAGTATAATCATCATACACTCCAACCCAGGCGGATTCTGCCAGACCTTTGCTTACTGCTTCTTGTTGCAATCTTAGCCAATCTTGATCACTTACGACTGTTGCCAGGTCAGTGTACATCGTCCTGCAGTAATTCTGTGCATTTGGCCACGACTGCATGGTCATGATTAGTTTATATTTGTGAGGGATGTTTGCCAGGATTGAGACAGCAAATAGGACTAAACCTGTAGGTGAGATTTAATAGTGAGAATAATATAATTATACATTTAAAGGATAGTAAAGTTTCAGTGTTTCAAAACTGATTTACTAATAAAAAAGTTTACTATAAAATAGTAATAAATTCATTATAAACAGAAAGGTAAACATTACGATTCATTTTATAACCAGGTGTGTAGTTGGGACTGTCAACAATTCTAATAACTCGACTAAAAGTGTAAAATCCCACAAATATTGTTTAATTGTTTTTACATTGGTCAGATCTGCAACAAGAGTCTGTGCAACCCTTCTAGGATATTTATAAATGTGTATCGTACCAGGAAATTTTACATAAGAATATCTGGGCGTTCACCCTTTTAGAGATAGACTGGGATAGACTCCAGCAGATCCCCATGACCCTGAGTTAGGGAATAATCTAACCTTTTAGCATAGACCTGCCCTGAGCAGTGTTGCCAGATTGGATGTGATTCCCTCTGATTTTGCTTATTTATATCAGCAAAAAAAATTGCATATAGCTGGTCGATAAAATTTAAGGTAAATATATGTTTGGCAACCCTGCTGAGGTGCAAAATGGGAAAGTTAGCTTTGGTACTATGAGGTGAGCAGCGGATGCTGATAATAATTAAACAGCATAGCAGACAGCAGACACTGATAGCAGACGGTGAGTGAGTGAAGGGTTTGTGTATAAACAGTGTGAGAGATTGTGATAGACTAATGGAATGCAGAAGTATCTGGTTAACACTCAGCTGAGGGGAAGCACTGGTTGGGTGTGGAACCTGGTGTGGCCGTGAGAATAATTATAAATTATTGTTTATAATGAACAATGCATTTAGGTGATTGTCTTATTATAAACTGGTGTTTTTGTTGGTAAAGATAACATGGTAACCATAAATTAATCTTACCTTCGTAGATGGTTTATAACTGTGTCTATAAATAATTAATAAGTGATTAATTAATGATTTTACACTACCAATAAGAATTTTTAATGAAATTATATTATAGACTTTTCATTAAGACACTAAAGATTCATTTCAACTTGTGGGAGAATTCACATCCAATGGGTTCTTTAATGTCTGGCAGTGACAAACTGATTGTTCAGTCTAAAGCACTGAATTTGACAGCGGGATCTAGTCAGAGTTAAATTCTGTGGTGGACCACTATATTTATAGCCGTTAACATTTACTTTTCATTTGTTTAACAGAGGATTAATCTGACTGAAGGCCGGGGGGCTGTGTGGTTGAGATGAAGAAACACTGAGGGAGTACTGAGGGAGTACTTTATGAATAGCGGGAGGAGCCGGGGAACAAAAAAGGTAGGAACCTGCACTTTAGCTGCCTTTTTTGTTGTTATGTTAATTCTGACTGATTTGGACAAAAAGAAAAATTCTGCACAAAAATACTTTAAAGCCTTTCTGTCAGTGGGCTGCCCGCCTGTTTCCATGAAAAAAACCCCTATGGTAATATGGAAGAGTCGATGCATTTCACCCGACCCTGATTATGGCCCTTTGTGTGTAATGTATTACCGGTTTAAGTGATAAGTCATGAAGAGAAAACTACAAAGAGACACTTACTACTGAGACACAGAAGCCAAAGTTTTTGATTCATGATTCGGCTGTAATAAATAAATAAAAAATCACTGGTAAACATTCTGGCAAAGTCAAACTAATGATTATAATTTGAAGATCTATTCAACATGTACAGTTATTGAGCAGTCCAGTGGTAATGTTTAAAAAAAACTCAGATCTACGCAACATTAATATTTTAGTATTTTAAAGCAATAGCACTAATTTATGGAGTAAATTTTCTGTGGCAATATTTTACCTAAAATATACAAAATATAATAAAATTAAATCAAGTGTAAACTTTCACTAATGCTACTGACCCTCATCCATTCACCTGCATTTAACTTTCAACAATGATTTCCATATAAAGCACAGCATTACATTACAACACTTTAAATCAAAGTGTAGTCTTATATCCATGTAATTGAAAAAAATAACTTTATTTTGTCATTATTTAACTTTTAACACTTTTACATACAGTAAAAAACACAAAACGAATTTTTAAAAATATGTCAAATATTAGATCACACAAGATTTTAATAATGCGAATTTTACCTTAAAACGCACCTGGAAAATTAATGTTTCTTCACAAACTCTGTTCACTGTATATCTTCACACCTTGAGTACTGATTTAAATACCAGACACAAAGCCTGATTTCCATTTTTAAGCTTTTGGATTATTCAAATAAACTGAACTTTTGGTAGTGAGGAGGTCACAAACTACATTAAGGATGACTTGAAAATAACAGCAAATTGTGCCTCTAAAATGACTGAAATCAACAAATAACAGCTTCAACAAAGTGGTATATGAAGGGCAAGTGTGCCATTGTTCATTTGGTAAAACACTGTTTTGTCTATCCAGAAAAAAACTGGGTGTTGGTACCCCAGTAGGTCTGAGCACTTTTTTTCACTATTGAAGCTACCAAGCTACTGCATTCAGTGCCTGGAATGGGGTAAGAGGGGCATTTATGGTACTGTTAATAAGATTATCTGTTAGGAGCTGTCTAGAGGATTTGGATCAGGCACAGATTAAACATTGAACATCAACATGAAGTCCAGACCAACATTAGTTTACCTTTTGGGCAGTAATGAAATCATTACAGACTTTATTATATGGTTTGGCAGACAAGAAACCGAATAAGAAGCTGCCACACTTGACTTATGCTGTAGGTAAACCTATTTTTAGAATTAAGAGTTATTAACCGGACATCCAGCATAAAGTCTGGCATTTCAGATTGAGGGGTTTGATACATATTTTAGCACAAGCTCCATATCAGTATTATGGTTGTGCTCATAGATCTGAGAGTAAATGCAAGACTGTATAAATGTTAATATTTATAAACAAATTGTTAGATAAATGCAATCATATTGTTCTGTATTATTATGTCATAACATATTAGGTAAAGAAACCCACAATTAATCCATTAATTAGAAATCTAATATTTTAAGTAAATACTAAAGAGAAATATCATCGAACACATTTTTGTTACAGTTACGTAAGCAGTCCTATAGAACAAGTAATTGTAAATTGAAGTGATTGTAATCTGCTAAGAACATGTGACAGATGTATTATTTCCCAAAACCAAATGACTGCAGACAGTCTTGCATAGGGGACATATACCAACAATTGAAAAAGGGTTAAATTTTAATTAACATTTGGCTGCACGAGTTTATGAATCATAAATAAAAACACCATAAATACACAATACATTTGGTACACAAACAAACGTATGTAACAACTCAATATAGCAATAAGGTTTATCTCAAAATACCATAAAAGTTAAGAGATTTTTTAAAATTTGAATAAATTAAAACCAAAAAGACTTTTATATCACTTGAGACTTCTTTTAAAAATAAAACATAGCTTTTAAGTTGCATGTAGCACTGTGGTCCTGTGAGACACGACATTTCGTTCCACTACATGTCACTGTATGTCCGCAGAATGACAATAAAGAGGGACTTGACTTGATAGATAACATGAATCTTTAAACAGGGAAATTTTACAGTTTTATACACAAAATAAGCTCATTTTTTAATTTGATGCATGCTGCAGGTCTCAAGATAGCTAGGAGGGGACAACAACATGATGGAAAATCAATTCATTTTAAAAAGATTCAGATGAGAGAAAAATGTAGTAATTATTTAAGTTCTGTAACATGATACATGACACCCTTGTAAAAGGAATGTGTTAGAGAGGCAGAGTTTTCAACCTGTAGAAAAGCGAAAAAGAATATTGTGGAATTCTTTAAAAACAATGTTCTTTAAAGTCATACACAGCATACATAACATCATTAAAAGATTCAGAGAAACTGGAGAAATCTCCGGTTTGGACAGACTGCATGTTTTATTAGTTAATACACTATGAGAGCTGAAAGGTAAATGAAGTAAAACACATGCTTCCCTCCAGATGACGTCTATTTCAGTAAGGCCTTGTGAATTTCAGCAGGACAAAACCACATGCTGCAGCTATTCCAACAGCATGAGTTCATAGTAGAAGAGTTTGAGTGCTGAATTAACCTGTCTGCAGTCCAGATCTATCATCAATGGAGAACATTTGATGCATCAATTACAGAAAAATACGTCACAGACCACAAACTCCTCAGCAGCTGGTATCCTGCATCAGGCAAAACTGGGACCAAATTCCAACACCAGGATTACACAAAACAACAAACAACAAAGAGCCACTTAACAGAACAACACAGAGCTAAAAACTAAAAGTAAGTTGCCGCATAAAGTGCATGTGTGCAACCGAGTGCAAACAGTGCAAAACAGAACAGTGTACGGAAATTCTTCAGATAGTTAAGGTATCAAGGTGTTGGGATAAACGTCCAGAGATGGTTGAAGAGATGGGTTACTGCATTTGGCAGACCCCCTTATTAAGCGCGACTTGCATTAATCTTTGTTATACAACTGAGCAATTAGGGGTTAAGTGTGGTGGCGCTGGGAATTGAATCCCAGTCTTTCTGGTATCAGTCCAAAACCTCAAACCCGAAGCCACCACTTCACTTTTCTTTTACTCAATGTACTCAATCTATTTATTGACAGAGACTCAATGCACTTTTGTATGTCACTCTTTATGAGAGTGTCTACCAACTGACATGTATATAAATATAATGTAAATGTTCCGGGGAGTTTATTCTTGCCTATTTAGCCTCTGGCTTGTTTATTAGAGCTGTATAAGCACACAAGAGCGCCACGGAATAAAAGTTCTAACAGTAAACTATCAGAGTTACTGTAAATGGGCAACAAATATTATGTATTGCACTTATGTGAACCATTAACATACACTGTATGGAGCAACGTCTCTCAGCATTTATACTTATGCTACTTACACTGTTCAGTGGCATTTTGTGTACTGTGTACAGACACAGTTAGTGTGATGTACTTTCTTTTGCAGTCTCTATTGTCACCTGTCTTGCACACTTTGCCTTAGTTGCGCACAAACACTTTTTGTGAATTAAAATAATTTACTCTTAGTCTTTAGTTCTGTGTTGTTGTATGTAACTTATGTCCTGTGTTTTAGGTAGCACCATTAGTCCTTGAGGAAGGATGTTTCATTTCACTATGTACTGCTCCAGCTATAAACAGACAAAATTTACAATAAAAGCCTTTTTGACTTGTCTTGAAGATAAAATGTACTACCTATTCTACTACCACAGTTAGTTTATAGTCTAACTAGTCGAATTTCTCAGGTTTTAAGTCTAAGCTAATTTCTAGGTTAAAATGTCAGGTAAATTTAGCTTTTACTATCTATAGCTAGTGCAAAACACAGTGAAATTAAACAATGCTCCCCTGTATGTAAGGTGGCTTAGGAAAAACATTATCAGTAGACAATCACCAATAAATAGATTTTACAGTATATGCATTAAGTTCCTGCATGACTGTGGTGCATTTTGTTTTCTCCGATACTTTAAAGGGCACTGTGACTTGACAAAAAAAAAAAATTAACAAAAAATCTCATGTTATTGTCTGTTTGCGCTGTGTTTTACCATCCAGTGAGTTTTGAAGCAAATGTCAGGTTTACACTAGATATAGTCACTCGTTAATCCAAAAATATGCAAATGATTTAAAAAGGTCACAAGCAAATTTTTAACTGAGGCAGCACAAAGGCTGAATAAGTACAGAAGGCTTACATCTCACAGTAATAGTTTTAATAGTACGGATTTGTTAATGATCTGGTCCTGTGTCCTGTGTTCACTGTTTTATTTATATAAAATAAACATGGACACAAGCTATCGTTTCCCTAAAAAGGAACTTAAGAAATTACGTTTTTCGTTGTTTATTATGGACATAGTCTCTAAAATTGTCCTTAGCCATTACAGCCATAATGCCTTATTAAGGTTGTTTACAGTAAAGAAGTGAGATAAAATGTTAATCATAATTGGAATAAACTGAGTTTGGTTTTGTATATAACAAATATACAGTATATCCTTATAACTTCCTGTTTCAGTTACAATTGCAGTAAACGAAGAAGAATCTGAAATAAAAAAGTGTAATCAAATTAAATGTAAACTAATCTTAAAAAAGCTAAAAACTTCCACTTATTTCGCCATTTTGCTTCTTTGCCTTGGGTATCGTTGGGGTTTTGGCATGTTTTATAATGTTGGTTTTATAATGTCAAAAAAGTCTCAAATAGGGTCACAGCAGCATTTAAAATATTTAAATAAGTGTGTGTGTGTGTGTGTGTGTGTGTGTGTGTATGAGGTAGTCCAGTGTTGAGACGCCTGATGGCTTCAATGCAAAACAATGTAGATTTAAACCCATTCAATGAAATAAAAAGCAACTGATATAAATAGTAATCTTTATACACTCACACTCCCACATACTGGTTAAGAGACCATATATTATGGAATATTAAAACCTTTATTAAAAACACATAGTTTAATTATAAAACATGTTAAAGTTAATGCACCTTAAAAATCTTTCATTATTTACACACTTTATATCTTCACTGCTTGAAAAATTTCAATGGTTTTAAATCCTCTCAAATTTCAAGAGACCAGTAAAGGTCGAGATTTTCCTTCACAAATTGTAGGAACTGATTTCCATTTTCACATTTACAGATTCAAATAAGTCCGAACCTTTGGGCAGTGATGAACCGCACAAACTAACTTATATAAGTGACAAAAATAACATCAAATAACATCTTGGTTTTATTTTTTCACTTTATAGATTAGATGGTTTAATAAGTTTTATAAAATGTGTTCCATACACTCATTGCGACGATCTGAGTAAGACATAAAAGAGACTTTGCCTGAGACGCGTAAAAGCATTATGCAACACTTCAGCTTCTGAGATAATGAACAATAAACAAGTTAAAGCCATCATAAAGCCATAAACTAATACAAATCTTTTTTTAATAAAAATCACATACCCATTTTTTCACTCCTGCTGAAACCGCTGGTATTTCTTTCCAAGCAACAAAGGGTGTTGGTATGTAAAGTAACATTAAAAGTGAGTAAATCTGGATGAACTAAGCAACAAATGTTGAAGCCTTGGCAGCGATAAAGCCATACAATGTTTAGGAAAGTTTAACAAACAAAAGCATTTTTGTAGTATTATTATTTTTCGTTAGAATGTTTCCAGTTTTAATTTATATGGTCCAAATGCAAATATTGCACACACATTGATGCCTTGGTTAGATTTGTTTCTTTACAAGAAGATTGGTTTGCTTCTTTCAAAGTAATGTGCACAGTCTAAAAAACTAAAGTAACATAAGTGTTATTATAAATGTAATAATGTGTGTAAACACTACACAGTGACTATAAGTAATAGAAATCTAATGAATAAGTTTAGATGTAAATTATTTTAATGGGAGTGTTAAATATAGAAAAAGTAGTACATAACCTAACATAGTGTTGCGTATCATTCTTGTTTTTCATATGTACGAGTTTCCTGTCCTGGTGCACCCATCAGGACACTGTGATGTTCTCCAACATGCTATTTTCACATATATATATAAAAAAAAAGTGCAACCAGACTTTTTAATTTTTGAACAAATAAATAAATATATATATATAAATATAAATATAAAAATGTATTTAAAAAAGAATAACAAAAAGGATACTCAAATTCCTGAGCTAGACAAAACATCTAAAAAGATCTGTGGTGAGAAATGTTAAAAGGCTCATTTTAGTCTGACTTTTAGGCACCTTTCATTTTTCACTCATCAAACAAACTCCCATCAGACTTCACCTGGACTCGGACCATCTGCTTCCTTTTTTCTGAAGTGAATCTAAAATAATAAGCTTCTGACTATAAAATGTCGCCCCTTTAATCTTCCTTTAGATCTTCCTTGCATCAGGTGGACTTGGACATTGTTTTATGTTAACTACATGAGGTGTTGTCTTAATAAGCACCACTTATGTTGGTGGGTGACTGCGTCCAATGCGCAGTTCCAAACTTCCACCAAAACATCAACTGCCCCACCAGGAGCACTTAGTACTATATAATCCTGCAGCGCAATCAAAACCACTGAAATTATGCTTATATGATAAAAAAATTAACAAATATAACACAACTGTTTGTTTTAACCCCCCCAAAAAATTAGATAGTGAATTAGATCATGACCTAAACAGGCTACCAAGTC
>VCAZ01000032.1:4836487-4878987 GCA_005784505.1 Bagarius yarrelli | reverse complement strand
CGTCCGGAAGTTTATTTCTACATTGTGGCGGAACTTTACGAACACAAAAAATCTAAATTGCCACAGATTTATCTAATGCATCTTTTGCAATCATCACAAATGGGTGGGCTACAGAAAGCTACGTAACTGTCACTACCTCACCGTCACAGTCTCAAACCCAGTCTGTTGCCTCGCTTTTACCGCCATCTGGTGGTTAAAGACTGTTTATGATCAAAAGACTAAAGATAAACGACTTCTGGTTTTCTGTTTTCTTCCGTTTCTGATTCACGTATCACGTCTTTATTTATTCATTAGATTCAGGCGTTTCTTATTTTGTCTATTTATTTCCATGACTATCTGTTTAGTGTATTTCAAGTGATTCTTGGTTCGGCGTTAATGGCGTTATGTGGTTTGAGTTCCAGTTTCTTACAACGCTGAAGGTAACACTAAAGTAAGTGCTAACCGCCATACGGTTCCCGATAGTTTTCCGCTCCTTTCCGTCATGTTTGTTTTCTCCTTTTGTTTATTCCGTTCCGTTTAAAAATAAAACCCTGTTGCATCCACTCTTCTCGTCTCCCTGCTGCTCCAGTCCTCCGCTACACGTTACAATCACATAGTGAGAGAAATCTTTTTGCCAATTTCACAAATGAGCCGATCCGTGACTCAAAAACGGATCCGACATCAAGTTTTGTCATCTTGATGTGCCTCATGACGAGCCTCTCAAAGCACGCCATCATGATGGGTGTAAGTGCGAAAGGATGATAGCGTTTGAGGCAGGAGACTGATGAATTCTTTAGCCAGAGACGATAGTAGTGGTTTTAAGGGAAACAGGAACAACAGCGCTCTGCATCACTGTAGACCGCTAAATGAGTCGGCGCTGCTGTTACGTCATCCCCCAATGTACTCAGCAGAAGTGTTCTAAAATCAGTTCCTGTCAAATTCAATGATCTACATAGACCAATAACCAACTTATGTTTCACATATACGCAGTCATGACTTTCTCCTGATCTTCACAACGGGACAAACAGTTAACAAAACAACGCATCTGTGCAACAGATACGACAACAAGGTGACAATTCACTGAAACTGAAATATTATCATTTATAGAAAAACATGATCAAAATGATGTGATTATTGCCATTACACAATGGAGAAGGAAAACTTCTTCGCCTCCTTCCTGTGCTGAAATTTGGGTGGGTCAGTATTTGGGATAAACTCTTTAGAGAGATGTGTGTAACCAATAAAACCGAGGAAAACATGTTTAATATAAATGTAATTTAGAAATTAATTTTTACAGTTTGTTATACACACGACTCACGACTCTTTTCTCTGATGTTTTATCCAGTAACACTGAAAGAGTGTCCATGGAAACAGTTCATTTCCTATGTAAAGTAGAGCTCTCTGTTTATACACTCCTGGTTCCATTGTTTCTCTGAACTCTGTGAGCCCCTAATTCTTTCTGGCCTTTGGTAGATGTTTGAAATAATTCTATAATTATGATAATTATAATGAAACACACAACGCAGACTAAACTGGCAGAACCATTTCGGATCTTTAGATCACCATAATTCACAGATCACCATGATTGTCTGACAGCTCACCGACTGTACAGATCTCCTCTCCTGGTCTTCCTTACTACCAGCACTCGCATCTAATTCAGAAGCTGAGCTTTTTGGGCCTCTGAACACCTCCCTCTGCAACTGAAACCTGGACTTTCTGACTGGAAGACCTCAGTCAGTTGGAATTGGGAGCAGCATCTCCAGCACCACCACACAGAGCACTGGCGCCCCACAGTGCTGTGTGCTCAGCCCACTGCTGTTCACGCTGAACCTGTCAGACAACTTGTCTACAAGACTAAAGGTTGCTGTTGACTTCATGAGAGCACAGAACATCCATTCTCCACTAAACATCGACATCGACTGGTAGAGATTATTGCTTTCTTGTTACCACCAGAGCTCCTTGTTCCTCTTTACTGGGGCAGAATTGAGGCACTATTTTAGCATGAATCACACACACACTGTGGTAATTAATAGGTTACCGATTTCCCTGACTACCAATTGCCTGTAGTTACTCAACTACAACTAGAACAAATTTTTATTATGGTCTTACAATAATTCCGAACTTCAATATTTCAAAAATAGTCCTAATTTATATACTGGGCATATAGATTTTAATTTCTTAAAAGGTGTTACTAGTTTCTTTCCTTCTGTTTCTATGAACTCCACTTTCTAGCTGCTAAAGGATTTCCTCACATACCTTTCAATAACACACCTTTAGGGTTTGTTAGGCAGTACACACTGTATCAGAAATTAGCCCAAAACAGAAGAAAGACAAAATACATTGCCTATTTTCACAAGACTTGCAGGACATTAACAAATTGATTAATCCAGTAGACTCATCAGTACCGGGATGCAGCTTCCATTATTTATTTCATACCAGATAACCACTTTTTATAGTCGGGGTGAGATATGGCAAGGTGCATTAGCCATCAGGACCAGTGTGGCCTTTTCTGTTGATCCTTTAAATATTAAATTCTATAAAAAAATACTTACCCTGAAATTTTAGTTATTAATTTCATTGGTGTAACGTCCACAAAATTGCCTATCGATAGTTTTTTTCCCCCCCAAGATTAAACTGGAATATCTGTTTATAGCGCTACCTTCTGACAACATGCCCAGTGCTGCCCCCAGCATTTGTTGGGAATTTTTGTTTGGGGGCTTTCTCACATTTTACCCTGTGCCCTCAGATTTTTTACAGAATGGGATCCCTCAGCCACCGAATGCAAGTTCCCTCGTACACTTCAAGAACAGACAGCTTTGAATTTCCATTTCAAGCACTTGATGAAACTAAAGTGTGCTTTTTGTAATTTCTGTGGTAATTTTATTTTGACTAAAACATGATTTGTTCCTGTAGATGGGCATCGGAAATTGTTTGTATAAAGCAGACAGAAGAGCAGAAAGGAAAAATGATAACTGTGAAGGAGATTGAGAGGAAAACATTATCAGGGTTAGGGTTAACCCCAGGTTATCTGTCACATAAAAATCACACTAGTTCCCTGGTTTTTACATTGGGCGTTACTTTTTCTGGTGCTTGTTGTATTTTAGGAATAGTGAGTTACACAAGTTTGTTCGGTTGATTGTTTGTACACTTTTTAATTGCACACAACGGACTTTTAAGAAATAAAGCGACGCCCCTGGTTAAATCAACAGTTGATTTAATTTTCCACTCAAGTTTAATCATTTTCTGATAAAAAGACGACTCGCCTCCATTTACATTCATTTACATACACAGCATTTAGCAGACGCTCTTATCCAGAGCAACTTACATTTATCTCTTTTATACAACTGAGCAAATGGGGGTTAATGACCTTGCTCAGGGGCCCAACAGTGGTGGCTTGGTGGAGCTGGAAATCGAACCCACAATCTTCAGATATACCTAATATATGCCCTACGTGGGGCAAGTAAGCAAGCTAGAGAAAGAGTTTTATAATTATTTATAATGAATTATTATTTATAATTTTTATAATAAAGGTCATAATTTTCATATAATACAGTCTTAAAAGAAGAAAAGTATTTTACACTGTGTGAACATAAGTGCTGAATTAAATAAAAACTAAATAAGTATTTGTAGAGTAAACTGAAAAATCATTAAAAGAATCAGAAAAGAATTAATTAAACTGCGCCGACCAGATTGAATTAAAAATGTACAAAGAGCATGTAAAGTAACTGTGCTTAACAATGTTTTTTTTGTGTTTACGTGTTGCTTTAAACATCGATTGTGTTGAGTGTGTGTGTGTGAGTTGAGGAAGTTTAGTTCAGTTTAGCCTGTTAAGGAGCCTGATGGCTTAAGTAAATGTTCCATATTCGGGTGGTGAGGGCCCAAATGCTACGGTGTCTTGTTCTGGATTGCAAAAGTGTGAAGAGTGTGCGTAAGGGATGTGTGGGGTTGTCCACAATGCTCTGTTGCACCTCCTCTCTGTATGCTGACTCGTCATTTTTGCTGATGACACCCACTACGGTCCTGTCATCGGCGAACTTGACGATGTGATTTGAGCTGTGCATTGCTACACTGTCATGAGTCAGCAGTGTGAACAGCAGTGGGCTGAGCACACAGCCCTGTGGGTCCCCAGTGCCCAGTGTGATGGTGCTGGAGATGCTGCTTCCAATCCAGACTGAGGTCTTCCCAGTAGAAAGTCCAGGATCCAGTTGCAGAGGATATATATATATATATATATATATATATATATATATATATATATATATATATATATATACAAATCCGCAGCGTGTGAAAACTCAAAGTATCTAAAGCCAAATGTGGGAAAACCTAGAAAAAAAAGATAAGTTTATATTATATGTTAATCCTGAATTTTTATGATGTCAGGCAGAGAGGAGGAGTGACATGAAGTATGAGATCAGTGAAAAATTACAGTGAGATGGGAGGAGCCTAAAAGTCTAAACTTAAAAATATAAGAAACATTGGATGAGCAAGGGGAGGAGCTATGAGAGCTTTAGTATAACAGAGGGATGTGTTTTGTTGTATTATTCACCTGCCTATGAAATTTCTTGATGTATGTATTTTTGTGCTTGTGCCATTTGACTGCTTAAAAATGTTTCCTTCTGTTGGATCCACTGAATGCTTTTTAACTGCAAAAACATGGAGATTTTTGCTCTTTTACTTTGGACTCAGTTTCTATTCCTTTTAGACTTTGATATTTTTTAAATATTTTTTTAGTTTTAACATTAATTGTCAGATTTTTGCCCGGCTTGTATCACCTCTACAGAGACGTGTCCACTTGGAGTTGGGCTCTGAGTTCTGACAGTTTTTTAAGGGGAACTGAAGGTTTTTTGGAAAGAGAAAATTTTCGTAAGTCATTTTAATTGTTTTATTGTGACTTTATTTGAATAAACAGAACGGAGTCTCTTCAGTTTAAATTTTAAGTTTAAAAAAACAGTTGATTTTTAAATTATAATAACAAAAATTATAATAACAATAATAATACTATTATTAATAATAATATATTAAAAATGATAGACATTTGACATGAATTTAAAGAAAAGCAATTGGAA
This sequence comes from Bagarius yarrelli, assembly GCA_005784505.1. Taxonomy (NCBI): domain Eukaryota; kingdom Metazoa; phylum Chordata; class Actinopteri; order Siluriformes; family Sisoridae; genus Bagarius; species Bagarius yarrelli. Next base: position 4,873,939 of record VCAZ01000032.1, on the reverse strand, counting down.
GAGAAAGTTTTAAAACTAAAGAACATCTTACTGAAACGCTATAGAATCTTTTTGTTTTATTTTGCGTTAACATTTTAAATGAAAGTACATTTAATAATAATAAAAAAAAAACTTTTTATACATAAGAACAAAAACTACATTAACTCATGTGTTGCTTTCAGGTACTTTACTTTACTTCACTGCTGCATATGTCAATGCACAAGCTGCCGACTATCCTCACATAAGGATAGTCCTGCCGAAAATCCTGCCGACTAGACTCCAAAAAAGAGGGATTTACCTTTATTTGGATGAATTGTGTTTAAACCCTTTAGATAATATTTATGTGAATATGTGGTTTGTAAAGCTGGCTGATAAAGTAGTTGAAGCAGACCATAAGCCCAATTTCATAATGTCAAGTTTAGTTTTTATTGGTCATCATCTATGTTTAAATTCTGTAAATGGAGAAACTAGCATTTATTGAGTGTTATATAATTAAAAGAAAAATGTAAAAATGTAATTCTTTATTAATGATACAGACATAAATTAATAAAACCTTTAATTACATACTTATTAACATTATTCTGGAATTTAAATCTTTATGTTCCAGTATTAGAAATGCCATTTGTATCGTTCCCTCATGTTAAACTTTTTTTTTTTTTGCAGTAAAAATGAAAAATCAGAAAACAAAGACTGACTGTAAGCAATTTATAAGCAATGTTTTTTCTATATTTCTTCTCTCGATGCACTATATTCTAACTATGTATGCAAACATTCACTACTATCTCTCTGTTTTTACTACAGAAGCTGTTTTTTCTGACTTTACGGATGATTCTTGTTTATCTTGTGGAAGATGTTTCCATCAGGCTGCACCCTCCAGGTCACTGTGCTGTTCTCCAAACATGCCTTTTTCCTCCAGTTTCTTCTTGATCTGAAAAAACCGGATTATTAATAATTTAGGAAAAGTGTTATTGTGTTACTTTCAGAGTCGTCCTGTAACTCACCTGCTCTAAAATAGACCGACTGCCACAGCAGAATCAAACACACTCCCATCAGACTTCACCTGCAGTCTCAATATCTGCCATTTCCTCACTGGTGGAACTGCAGCACACACACACACACACACACACACCCAAGGGTTACCTAACATGTCAGTAAAATCATATATAACATCATTGGTCACAGTAGGAAAAATTTTTATGCAGGGAATTAGACGCAGCTGGACAGTAGAAATATTGTGGTCAACAGCAAACATTATTACTAAAAGCTTCCATCATAAAATGCGCAGTGTCTCACTGTTACAATTATTGGGTCTCAGAGCCATTGTAGGTTTGTCCGATGGTACCATCTGACACTCAAGGTCTCTATATACCCATCAAGTGGGTCCGCTTGTTCATCACCATGCCCTATGGCCTCACTGTGGTAACTGGCCAGTCTGTGTGATGTGTCGGCAGTAATCGAGCGTCAGGCCAGGACAAAGGAGTAGAGACGTAGATGATTATCAGATCACTGAATTAGCGTTTAATAAACATAAAAAAATTATAAGTTAAATCGTTACTGTATGAAATGATCACTGCAAAAATATTAAAATATGAAAATAACACAAAATGTGTTAAAATAACATAAAAGTGTAATAGTTGTCAATCCTTCAGAAGCCACCATTGGAGCATATGAAGGGGATTTCATTTGTACAGATGAATCTCCCCGGCTTTTACTAAAACATTGCACTACATGCTCATTTCCCTGGTCATTATGTGGATTCCAGGGTACCAGTTTGTATAAGTGACACTCTTCAGTGGGAGACGTTTATGACCAGCGACGCCATCGAACATTGTACAGTCCAATCCAGGCATCCTGTGAAGCATTACTGTTGCTTCTTGTCTATTGATCCGTCATGATCAGTTATGATTGTTGCCGTCAGGTCCATCATCTGCAGGATTGTGCGCCTCGACATGAACGTTTACATAATCAGCTGATATTTGTAACGACGTTACTTAGATTGGATCTGGCAACCAGGGTGAAGCCTGTTCAATAAAATTTTTGAAAAAATGTAATTTTATGAATTTATTAATCAATCAGAGGCAATGAAAATAATTGTGTTTTAAAGTGCTATCATGTGTGCAGATACAAATTATCAACTCTAAATCCATACAAACTTTATTTATATAAATGCTCGTACCAGTGAGACACAGGAAAAGAAACTGACTCAGCTTCATGGTGGACGAGACGCTGAGAGATACAAACAAATTACAAACTGTTAAGAATAATCAGGTACAGGAGATTTATCTGTATTACTTTGTTAATGATTATTTAATAAATCATCATTGTATGGCATTGTATGAAACTTTTAAATATGAAAAAATACAGTCAAATGAATGAATCAGTGAATGTGTGTATTTCTGTTGAAATTTAGTGCAAAGCTGCAGTGTGTGGCAATCATGAGGTTTCGACTATAAAAACGTGTTGCGCCGAGCCTCAGTAATGTCTTTTACTTTAGTGCGTGTTTGAATAAGATTATTTGAGAGAGAGAACAAGCAGAATTAACAAAGAAGCATGAGACGGGCCTAAACCTATCTCGCTCCCTAACTGCTCCCTGTCCACTTCCATGGTGGATAAAGAGATCCAGAATGGATAAAAGCAGGGCTTTTTTTCCTGGATGCCTCATTGGGCCTTTTCAGCCATGAAAGAGACTGGCAGTCATTTACTGTCAGCATTAAAACACTAAGCATTACAGTTTTTTACAATTGCTTAAGCACAATTTTGAAAAAAGGGCCCGGTTTTTTAAAACCCTTCACACAATTAGCACAACACTACACCAAAGTAGCACAACACCTCAGACAATTTCCAAAATGGAACACTTTTTTCAAAACTATACAGTGTCTTATAAAAACCTAATTTTGTTGTCATAACATAAATACAACCATCTTATGGTCTGATTCTGTGTGAATCAGTTAAACACTCCTGTGCTCAACCTAAAACACTTTTAGCATTTACAAATAGAAAGTGTAAAAAACATTCACCGACACCACATAAGACCAATTGTGCAGACTAATGAAATTCTTTATTTTTGCACTCAAGTTCAGTCCAATACTGAACATTTCACAAAACATCCTAACAAAAATTTTAACGTAGCATTGTACTGTAAGCTTTCAGTAATACTGTAACAAATTACATCTCCAGTTCAGTACCGAATAAAAAATAAGTTTGCCAGAACAAAGTCAGGCTACTGCTGGTATGCAGCTTGCTTTTCAGACCTAATGTCCCTTTTAGACAACCATCTTCTCCAGATAACCATCAGATTGGACCTCCTTTTGCAAGTGTTAGGGACCCTAGTGCACCCTAGAGTAATGGAGGCTGTGAGCCTGGCCCCTGAGGCGGCACAGCACCTAGCAGCCGGTTCTCCCAGCCGAGTTCGTCAAAACCATCCCAAACCAGAGCTCCCGCAATAAGGAAAGTCTATGTCCTAAAAATGGAACCTATTCTTTTCATGGTGCAGACAGAAATAGCAAGACCCAGGTAACTGCATGGTCCTGTTCTAAAATTCTTGCCAGAAGTTTCTCTGCAGGGTTGGCCCCCTTCATCCTTCATCCATCCAATTGTGTACATAGTGGCTTTTCACGTAGCTGCATTTTCTGCATCTGTGGGTGGTAAATCATTGGGTTGGGACCCACAAGTAACAAGATTTCTCCGTGGCACCCATCATGGGATCTGGCTGTGGTTTTGAGGAGGCTGTGTGACCCCCGTTCAAACCACTGGAGGAAGCATCAGATAAGAGCCTGATACAACATTGTTTGTGGTGGCCATTTTTTCGATTAAAAGGTTTAGCGATATCCAGACATCGCTAAACCTTTGCCTTGCCAGGCTTGCCTTCCAGCCTGGGTATGTATCAAAAGTGTCGTTGATAATTCCAGGTCCTATTGAACAGCAGGCCTTTTGCTACCCTCCCTTCTGGGACCCAAATCAGGAAAGGCTGAATTGTCTGTGTAAATCCACAGAGATGCACCAGCTATTTACTGTTAATAAGTGGACAATAATTAGATGGGTGCCTTCCAACCTCCTGGATCCGAAGGGGCTTGAAGCACACTCATCTATAAGTATAGCGGCCTCAAAGGCATTAACCTTGAAGGTATCTTTGACAGACATTTTAAAGATGTAGGTTGGTCTTTTACAATTGGGATCCTTGGTCCCATACACACAGGACAATGACGTGGAGCTAAGACAGTGTGAATATCAATGTAGCTCAAGTTCCTAAAGGAAACATCCATAGGGTACTTATGTAAATATGGTTCCCTAAGAAAAACAAAATGCTGCGTCACCCGCCATACATCCAGAGACCTTTCCGCACTAAAGTGTTTATATAGCATTATTTCCTGGTCAATGATGTTACCCGCATGTGATCTAATGCTTTTTAATTGGACAGATTGCACACATATTCCAGGCCGAAGGATATAAAAGGGTTTTTCAAAAGCATTTTGCTGCAGAATCTTGTTCCTTTGAGAAGCCATGGCTATATACGTAACTGAGAGATGTTTAGCCTGACCTGGAATGGCGAAATGCCTCAAGAACTGGATTTAAAGTGTATTATTGGTGTGAGTCCCTTGCTACCTGTCTGTATGTCATCGATAAAATGTTTGTACACTTTAATTATATGTCCTCACTTTCTGTATTCTAGCTAATGTGCATTTTAAGTATAAAATTTATTCTTATTTATTTGACATAAAACTGCACTAATAGGAACGCAAATCCTCCAGGGCTGCTCGATGTTCTGTTTAATTTCCTGCTCTGACAAAACAATGGAATATTCTATGTCAAAGCTTAAAAATTACTACACTTCCACTCAAAACAGCAAAGGATATTTAATTAACAGCAGAAGTTAAAAGTTGTACTAAAAACAACTTTTAATAATAAGTAGATGATCATTTTTAATCTACTCTTTTAAATTTATATGATTGTAAATCACGGCCACTCGTCCCTGGTGCCAATACATTAATAATTCCACGTTATAGTGGAACTAATAAACATACTAATTCAACATCATACAACAATAGACGTATAAGAAAAACTATTATAACTCCAATGACCAGTAAGCTAACATAAATTGTGCATTTTAGAAATAAATTATCTTATCAAGCCCTTACAAATGTTACATTTCTATATAAAATTATTACATTATTTTTTAAGAATTTCTATTTTATTTTAATAAATAATTTATTTTTAATTTTCTATAACTGTTTTGCTATAAACTTCAGACATTTAACATAATTTCTGTTTTTGAATTTATTAAAAATGGAAATGCAGCAAAAATTAAAATGTACCTAAAATGTGACAATCTGAAGTCTGATGTTTCTTCAGTAGCTCAGTTGTAGATCTTTACTGCTCACACACTCCTTTCATCTGTTTACTTCACTCATCTTCTTCTGTAATGTGATCAAATGCTCTATGACACAGACTGATTTTCATCTTACTTTAAATTTTACTCAGAATTTAGTCTCCATATTTGGACAAAAACAAATAATGACCCACCTTCCTTAACCTTCAGCACAGAAAGTAATGGAAGAGTTCATCAGGTTGTCTTTAATGTATTGTCATGTGACAATAACCAGATACAACGTTCAGCATGTACAGAGGGAAAATTTAGAGACATCTTCATCATAATTATTTACAATAAATCTATTGAAAAAACTACAGGATATTATAATTCTATAAAAAACCCATGATGTACTAAAGACTAGAAACCCATCAAGTTCGGAGAAGCGATGGAAAAACACAGCTGGAAAAACACAGAGCTCTGATTTACATAGGAAATGAAGTGTTTCTAAGGACACACTTTCAGTTTTACTGGTAAAAAACTTCACCGAAAGAGTCTTAGAGTTAAAGTGTATATAACAATCTGTAAAATTAATTCTTATCAGTGCAGATTGATTAATTAATTAATTAAAAATATACAAGATTGGCTTAAGTGATATTACATTCATTAAAAAAAGGAAGTTTTGTGAATATCCAGCCACTTTATCATCATTTTACATATCTATATTTTCACTGAAACCAAAGCAGATGCTGACCCACCTTCCTCAGATTTCAGTACAGTAAAGAGGTAAAGGAGTTTATTACGTTGTCTGTTGTGTAAAAGAGGCATGTGTTAATAATCAGATACAGCATTCAGCACAAAAAAATTACATGTGCAAAATCCAGAACCAGATTGAGAGAATATATTTAGATTTACAGCATTTAGCAGACACTCTTATCCAGAGCGACTTACATTTATCTCATTTTATACAACTGAGCAGTGGTGAAGCTGGGAATCAAACCCACAATCTTAAGGTTGATATTCCAACACCTTAACCATGAGCCACCACTTGCCCGTAGTTGACCAACTCTTATAGGACAACCTACTAACTTAATATAGGGTTAGGGTTATATTTGACCAACCAACAAAAAAATAAACTCCATAATCCATCACTAATAACTTTACAAAAAAAAAAGTCATTACATGATCCACAATTGTTTTAAATATTGTTTTTAAAGATTATTGTTGCCATGTTTTCATGGGGTGCAGTTCACTAAGGCACAGTATTGTGGTCTTGTTTCAGCAAACATCACATGCTTTTGATAGAAAATTAGAACTAAATTGACGGGGTTTCAACAGTGGGCCACCTGCTCTATAATTTACCTTTGGTAACTCGGGTACAACTGGCACACGTTTTCACTGTAAGTTTACAATAATTCCAAACTCACCTTTAAATCTTATAAGGAAAGACATGCTTTATAACATTTTTTTCTGAAACTGTCTCATTAGATTTTTTATTAGTTCTTTGTCCTCTAAATGCGACTGACCCGTCTGCTGAACCAAATTTAAGTCAGAACTTATTAAAGGAAAACTGTAGAATGCACGTAAGGACTACTGGCATGGCCCCAGTCATCAGCAATCTAATGTTTGATGTAGATATCATTATTGATTTTAAAAATAAAAATATAAAAAGTGATAACTTTTTTACTGTGAGTGTTTTTACTGTTCTGCCATTGCAGCCGCTCTTTACATTTACATTAAAACAATAATTATTTCCCTGGGCCTGTTCTACATCACCAGTCTTGTTCAGTAAAACTTCAGTGGGCAAAAAGACAAGTTTACGTCTAAAACCTCATCATTACAGAAAGCCATCACAAGACAGTTTTAGCAAGCCACTTGCTATTTTAATTATTACTTTAATTCCAAGATCGATACTATTAGAGATATAGTTGTGAACGTGCAGCAGACAGCCGCAGTATCGTATCAGATCGTATCAGTGCGCTATAGATCCCAAGGAACAATTCCACTCATTGGTTACTATAGGAGAGGAAGAACTTTATAAACTATTTAAATCATCTAAACCAATAACATGTATGTTAGACCCGATTCCGTCTAAGCTCCTAAAAGTCATAGGTCCGCTTCTGAATATAATCAATTCATCGTTGTCATTAGGATACGCTCCCAAAACATTTAAACTGACTGTTATTAAGCCGCTCAAAAAAAAAAAACACAACCAAAGATCTAGTTAATTACAGACCGACCCAAACCTCCCATTTCTGTCTAAGATACTTGAAAAGTTAAATTAAAAAACTTATTTAAAATTTCTTTTTTTCTTAGAGAAAAATGATATTTATGAAGATTTCCAGTCAGAATTTGGATCCTATCACAGTACTGAGTCTGCTCTAATTAAAGTTACAAATGACCTGCTGCTATTGGACCTCAGTGCTGCATATGACACTGTCGACCACAGCATTCTTTTAAATAGATTAAAAAGCCTCGTTGGCATCAGTGGAAGTGCGTTAGCATGGTTTAAATCTTACTTATCTGACCGCCAACAATTTGTAGCAGTGAACGAAGAGGTATCATATCGCTCGCAAGTAATGTATGGAGTACTGCAAGGCTCAGTTCTAGGACCGTTACCTTTTATACTTTACATGTTACCCTTAGGAGATATTTTTAGGAAACATGGTGTTAGCTTTTACTGCTATGCTGATGACACTCAGCTATATATTTCTTCGCAACCAGGCGAAACTTACCAAAAAACGAACTGAATGTATAGCTGGATAACAAATAATTTCTTATTGCTGAATCCTGAAAAAACAAAGATGTTAATTATCTGCAATAAAGTCTCTGCCTGTAAGAATCTAAATCACTGCCTAACACTTGATGGCTGCTCTGTCAATCCTTCATTGTTAGTTAGAAACTGATTTTTGACAGTAATCTTTCCTTTGAGAGCTTCACATTTCCATCATTTGTAAAAATGCATTTTATCATCTTAAAAATATATCTAAACTACGACCTGTCCTCTCGAGGTCAAATGCAGAAATGCCTGAAGATTAGACTATTGTACCGCTTTACTGGCTGGTTGTTCTGCACGTCTAATAACCAAACTCCAGCTGGTCCAAAACGCAGCAGCGAGAGTTCTTACTACAGCAGGGGGCAGAGCCTTTTCTTACAGAGCCCCAATGCTATGTTATAACCTCCCTATGTATGTTGGGAATCAGACACAGTCTCAGTGTTTAAGTCCAGGTTAAAAACATACTTATTTAATCAAGAATTTTGTATTGATTCCCCTTAGATAAAGGAGCAGATCTGGGGGACTGATGGGTGTTGAGTATTATGGGATGTTAGATGTCTTCCCCTCTCTTATTGATCACGGTGTTGATGATGAGAGCGGCTGGTTGCTTAACATATCAGGGAGCCCTCATGTCTGTGTTTCCCTCTGGTTCTCCTTTTAGTTATGCTGACCTAGTTAGTCTCACCGGAGTCCCAGCTTTACTCTACATTATTCACTTAATCACTCCACCAAACCGTTGTGACTACAATGTCACTTAACTGTTTTCCTTCTTTTTGTCTTCCTGTCCCTCTCTCTCTCTCTCTCTTTCTCTCTCTCTCTCACTGTTGAGTTACATACGCCACAACGGAGCTGCCGTTGATCCAGACCCCACCTCCGACCCCGTCCTGTGGGTCCCTTCCCTGCGACCTGCCCAGCGGATGATGCATCACCAGGGTGTTCTAGGACGACCCACTTTGCCATAAAGACGTTCCAGCTGCTCTTTAAGGACTGATGATTATAGTTGTTTACACACACACAGTGTAACCACATAATTCCTGCTACCTGTTTTCACCCAAATGAGGATGGGTTCTCTGTTGAGTCTGGTTCCTCTCAAGGTTTCTTCCTATCTCATCTCAGGGAGTTTTTCCTTGCCACCGTCGCCCCCGGCTTGCTCATCAGGGACAAACTGATTTCTGTCTCATTCTGTCTCATAATTTCTTCAATTGTGTAAAGCTGCTTTGTGACAATCACCATTGTAAAAAGCGCCAAACAAATAAAACTAAATTGAAAAATTGAATTACTAGAACCAAAAAATATGATCATATTAGCCCGGTTCTGTCAACACTGCACTGGCTCCCTATTAAATATCCAATAGATTATAATATCCTGTTCATTACTTATGGAGCCCTTAATGGTTAAGCACCTCAGTACCTGAGTGAGCTCCTATTCTAATATAGTCCTCCACCTCTGCTGCGCTCTCAGGACTCAGGCAATTTGGTTATACCTAAAATAACCAAATCAGCTGCAGGTGGCAGATCCTAAACTTTGGAATAATTTACCCTGCACTGTTTGGGAGGCAGACACACTCTGTCAGTTTAAAACTATATTAAATACACATCTCTTTAACTACACATAATACACACATTTTTACTATTAAGATCCGCTAAAGGATTAGCAGGCTGGAATAATCAGATCAACTAGAACCAGGAAACACCACCAATAACACATAATATATTTATTTATCACCAGTGGAATTGCATCTACGCTAACATACGTCTGTTCTTTTCGCCACCATCACCTGGGGACAATAAGGCAGTTATTGGACAAGACCACGGAAACTTTACTGCAGCACGGGTAACCTACTGGTTTATCTCTGGTCAGAGGAGAACTGACCCCCTGACTGAGCCTGGTTCTCCCAAGGTTTTTTTCTCCATTTTGTCACTGATGGAGTTTTGGTTCCTTGCCGCTGTCGACTCTGGCTTGCTTAGTTGGGGACTTTAAATTTATGGAAATCAATCAAATGGACTGTTATATAAAACAGTGCAGCACATTTATTCTCATTTAATTCTCATTAAAGTCTTCAGTAGCTCAGCTGTAGATCTTCACTGCTCACACACTTCTACCATCTGTTTTTTCACTCATCCTCTTCTGAAATTTGACCTTATGACATTGGGGCCGCAGACTGATTTCCATCTTGTTTTAAATTTTACTCAGAAAATTTTACCCGGACGCCTTATTTAAAAAAAAAAGAAGCAAATTCTAAGTCGCCTTTTTCAACGTTTAGCACAGAAAGGACGGAAGGAGTTCATCAGATTGTCTTTAGTGTGTAAAAGACATGTGACAATAATCAGATACGACATTCAGCATGTACAATATTATCATAACTGCTTTATTAAATCATTACTGACCCCTCCTGGTGATTAAGAAACAGATTTTTTGGGGCAGTGAAAGAAAATGTAAAATATTGAGTAACCAGAGGGAAAAATGTAAAGACATCTTAATCAAAGCTACAAAATATTGTAATTATAAATTTGTACCCTAGAGAGTTAGAAACACTGGAGCTACGACTGTAAGAACAGAGAGCTCTGCTTTACATAGGAAATGAAGTGTGACCTTACACACATGTTCACTGCTTTAAATGGCACCGAAAGGAGTCTCTTAGGGATTTACACATAACGCTCAGAAAAATACATTTTAACCTAAATTACAGTCAGTAAAACTGTCCAGATTTAGGCGTAGAATTAATGTACTGTGCCTTCTGGTCCAGGGGAGATTTGTGGTTTTAACTTTAAGTTGTTTTTTTTTACACCCAGTTGCATTTGCTGATCTTAAATGTTTCGTTACTTTGACCTTTACTGGCAATCTTATTTTGTTTAAATGAGTATTAGATGATAGTTTTAAACACCATAAATGATTCAGCATGTCTAATATTGTAGGTAAGACGGTTCCGGAGTTTAGTAACATATGTGGAAACCATGCAGGGCCTTATACTTCAGCACCGAACCTAACAGGGAGCTAACGTAGGGATTCCAGGACTGGAGGGATTTGCTGTTGAGATCTGATCTTTTATTGATCATTTCAACAAACAGTTGTGTCTGTGGTGCTTTTCTGGGTTTGCTGAGTCAAAAATTCTTTTGTGAAAAATGTATTTCCTATTGTACTCAACGAATTCGTTAGCACAGATCGGTTACCTCTAAAGCGTCTTATTTTTCTTGCACTGTTTCTCAACATGAGGTTTCCACAGCTTTTTGGGCTTGATGGCTTGACAGATTGTAACAGACAGATTGTTATCATAATAGCACAATATTTACCCAATGATTCATTTTACCTGTCAGTAAATACCCCAACTGCATATATTTCCCAGTAGTAAAACAAATTCCTTTCAGACATGAACATAAATATTTCATTTTATATATTTATGTAGTTGAGCTTAACTTTATGATTATGCTTTATAAATTGGATGTCACTGAGCTGTTGTTCTGTCAGTGTTTAAGTAAATTATAATAGTTTTGTTTAATATACAATAAAATACAATTTTACGTGTTGTAAATCCCATCTGGTGGTAGTTTCAGTCATTGTAGTTATTCCAAACTTTGCACAATTGTTTGCAGAGCCAATTTTAATTCTTCTAAAAGCTGACCTTTGGTTTATAATCCAAACTTCATTTTAAAGGTACACATGTGAATTATCAATTATCCATTAAGCTATCTGTCTGTCTGTCTGTCTGTCTGTCTGTTCATTTATCCATCCATCTATCCTGACTTACAGATCAATTTAAATGATTAGTCTAGAATGTGGTATGTTCAAGAGAGAATATTTACTTTTCCAGACTGGCTTTACCTTCACTTGCTGTTTAAAAGGGACAAAAATGGCACGTAGAGGACAGCTACAAAAACTTTGCATTTAAGAAGTTAACACAGGTGGACACTGCTGGCAGAGGTAACTTCAACAGAGGAGCAAATCCTGGGATGTCACATCAAGATAATAATAATGTGACAATTAGTTAATATTGAATAGTGGTGACCTTTTGGTGGCGGCCCGGGTAATACCGTAGATTCTGTCAAGTAGAACAGAGATTTTCTTTACGTTTTTTTATTTTACAATTCTTTGCAAAATTGAAACTGTGTTTTTAATGACTAAATAAATAAAATCTGTATTATAAAAGCATCTTGAATTAAATCTTAGACCATACGTCAATCACATTAGACGATGACTTTTTAAGAGCCGGTTCCATCTATTCTAAATAAAAGATTCGTTTTAGATGATTCACTTGTTCGGGTCCCGAAAGGACGAGTGAACTGTCCAGATGCGGCGATGGAGGTGCGTAAATTAGTTTTAAAAAACACAAAAAAAAAAATTTTTTTAAAAAAAATTAACTTTCAAATTGTATTAAATGCATGGAAAAAAGTGTGTGTGTGTGTGTGTGTGTGTGTGTGTGTGTGTGTGTGTCCGCGCCTTTTGGTTTTTTATTATTTTTTGGTACAACTTTTAATTAACGGTTACACATTTATATACTTTTTTATACTTTCAAATTATTAATCTGCATTAAGCAGATGTGTGTGTTTTGTGTGTGTGTGTGTGTGTACATTACACTATCCCTATAACCCATTAAACTATCTCTATAACACATTACACTATCTCTATACACATTACACTATCTCTATAACCCATATTACACTATCCCTATAACCCATTACCTATCCTATAACACACATCTATCCCTATAACACACATTACACTATCTCTATAAAACCCATTACAACTATCTCTATAACACATTACACTATCTCTATAACACATACACTCCTATACTATCTCTATAACCCATTACACTCTATCTATAAACCCTTATAACTCTAAACATTACACTATCCCTATAACACATTACACTATCCCTATAACACATTACACTATCCCTATAACACTACCCTACACTATAAAACCCTCTTAACACTATCTATAAACACATTACACTATCTCTATAACACATTACACTATCCCTTACACTACATATACCCATTACAATACTATCGCTATAACACATTACACTAATCCTTATATAACACATTATCTCTATAACCCATTACACTATCCCATAACATTACACTATCCTCTATAACACTTACACTATCTCTATAACACATTACACTTACATACCCTATCCCTATAACACATTACACTATCCCTATATCCCTATACCCTTACACTATCTCTATAACACACACTATCCCCATAACACCATCCTATACACTTCCTATAACACACATTACACTATACCCTATACACACTATCTCTATACACTAACACTATACACATGACACATCCCTATTATAACACCATTACACTATCTCTATAACATTACATACTATAACACTATCCCTATAACACATTACACTATCCCTATAACCTAACCTACATACACTACACCTATACTACATCCTATACACACCATTATAACACTATCTCTATAACCCATTACACTATCCCTATAACATACACTTATCTAACACTAACACAGTATATCCCAACACATCCACTATCTCTGATTCTCTATTACAATTTACCAATACACCATATCCTATACACATTACACTATCTCTATAACCCATATATAACACTATCTCTATAACACCATTACACACATATCTCTATAACCCATTACTACTATAACACATTACCTACACTATCCCTATAAGACCTATCGGTATACACACACTATTACACTATCCTATAACACATTACACTTACACTAGCTATAACCCATTACACTATCTCTATAACCCATTACACTATCCCTATAACACCTATAACACATTACACTATCTCTATACCATCACTAATACACTATCTCTATACACTATCCTATAACACTATCTCTATAACCCATATTACACTATCTCACTATAACACATTATAACACTATCTCCTATATCTCATAACATTACACTATCTCTATAACACATTAATTACCCTATAAACCCATTAACCCCACTATCTCTATAACACATTACACTATCTCTATAACCCATTACACTATCCCTATATCTCTACCCATTACACTATCACGGTATCCCTAACACATTACACTATCTCTATAACACCATTACACCACTATCTCCTATAACACATTACACTATCTCTATAACACACTATCTACACCCTATACCCCTTACACTATCCCTATAACCATTACATATACACATATCCCATCCCTATAACATTACACTAACACATTCATCATAACACCTACACTATCCTATAACACATATATATACCATTACACTATCCCATAGCTCTAACATCACATTACACATATCTAACCCTATAACACATTACACTATCCCTATAACACATTACAACTATCTATAATAACCCATACACTATCTACACACTATCTCTATAACACATACACTACACTATCCACACTATCTACACTACACTATCTCTATACCAGTATATACACTATTCACTACACTATCCCTACACTATCATTACACATTACACTATCTCCTATAAACATTACAACTATTACAACTACCCTAAACATTACACTATCTCTATAACACATTAACACTATCCCTATAACCCATTACACTATCTCTATAACCCATTACACTATCCCTATAATAACCCATTACACTATCCCTATACACATTACACTATCTCTATAACACTTACACTACTATCCCTATAACCCCATTACCTACTTACACCTCTCTAACACCATTATAACACTATCTCTATAACACATTACACTATCATAACACATTACTCTATCTCTATAACATTACATATATCACACTATCCTCTTATAACCATCATATCTCTATAACACTATCTATCCCTATAAACATTATTACCCATTACTATCTCTATAACCCTTACACTATCTGTATAACACATATCCTTATACACTCTATCCATCTTACACTATCCTATAACACTTCTCACACTATATCTCTATAACCCTACATTACACTAATCCCTATAAACCCATTACACTATCTCTATAACCCATTACACTATCCGATAACCCATTACCACATCTGTATAACACATTACACTACTATCATACGCGATAACCCATTACACTATATCTATAACCCATTACACTAACCCATACATAACTATCTCTATAACACCATTACACTATCCTATAACACATTACACTATCTCTATAACACATTCACTATCCTATAACACCATTACACTATCTCTATAACACATATACACTATCTCATAACCTATAACACATTACACTATCTCTATACCCATTACACATATAACCCATTACACATATCCACATATATCCTATCTCATTAACACATTACACTATCTATAACCCATTATAATAACACATTCATTACACTATCTCTATAACACACACTATATATCACATTACATTCCACTATCCTATAACCTACACTATCCTACCCATTACACTATCACATTATTACACTATCTCTATAACCATCAACACTATCTCTATAAACACATTACACTATCCCTAAACACCCCTATTAACACCACTATCTCTATAACCCATTATCCCTATAACCCTATATTACCCAACCATACACATTACATATAACACTATACCTACACATTACACATTACTCTATACACATTCCTATCCCTATACACTTTACACTATCTCTATAACACATTAACACTATCCCTATAACCCATTACACTATCCCTATAACCCACATTACAACTATCTCTATAACACATTACACTATCTATCTCTATAACACATTACACTATCTCTATAACACCTATCTCTATAACTTACCCTATCCCTATAACCCTTACACCTATACCTATACCATTACACTATATCACATTACACTATCATAACACTATAACACAATACACTATCAACTTATACTCTATACACACTCATACCCATACACTATCTCTATAACCCATCTATAACCATACACTACATTATATCCCTATAACACATTACACATATCCCTTAAACCATTACCAACTATCTCTATAACATTACACATATCTCTATAACCCTATAATAACTTCATATCCCTATAACACTTACACTATCCCCATATAACACACATCTTACACTATCTCTATATCATACACTAACTCTGATTACACAACTATCCCTATAACCCACACTATCCTATAACAAATATCCCATAATACCTACACTAACCCCATAACACCTTACTATCCTATACACATTACAACACTATCTCTATAACCCATTACATCTCATATCAAATTACACTAAACTCTCTATAACACATTACATCTTCTATAACCCATTATATCCCTACACCATTACACTATCTCTATAAACACATTACACTATCCCTATAACCCTATTACACTATTACACTATCCGCCCTACACTATCATCAACTATTCTATAACCCATTACACTATCCCTATAACTAACACATTACACTATCTCATAAAATAACTATCCATTTACACTATCTCTATAACCCATTACCTATCTCTATAACACCATACTATCCCTATAATCATTACATCCTATAACACATTACACTATCTCTAACCATACACTATCTCTATAACACACCTATAACCCTTACACTATCCTATAACACATTACACTATCTCTATAATTACTATATCCTATAACACATTACACTATCTCTATAACCCACACTATCTCTATAACACATACCTACTCATAACACATTACACTATCTCTATAACTACATACATTACACTATCCCTATAACCCATTCACACTATCTCTCTATAACACATTACATTAATCTATCTCTATAACACATTACACTGACTATCCTATAACACATTACACTATCTCTATAACATTACATATAACCCATACACATATATCCCTATATCTCTATAACACATTACACTATCTAACCTTACCCATTCACTATCTCTATAACACATTACACTATCCATCTATACCCTATAACACATTACACTATCCCATTATAATAACCCATTACACATCTCTATAACCCATACATACTCTATACCCAACCCTATCACTATCGGTATTAAACATTCAACCTTCTCTATAACACATCTGTATTACACTATCTCCCTCTATAACACATTACAAAACTATCTCTATAACCCATTACACACTATCTCTATAACCCTTACACTATCCCCTATAACCATTACACATTACACTATCTCTATAACACATTACACTATCTCTATAACACCATTACACTTTACACTATCTCTATAACACATTACCTTACACTATCAACCCATTATAACCCATTACACTATCTCTATAACCATTACACTATCCTATAACCATTCACATCCTATCGTACACTATAAAACACATCTATACACATATCTCTATAACATGACCTATACACTATCTCTATAACTCTATTACAACTATATCTTCTATAACCCTATCCCTACACATTACACTATCCCCTATAACCCATACACTTACACATCTACACTACAACTCTCTATAAACAACACTATAAACCCATTACACTATCTCACATATCCGCAGAACACATTATAAAACACTTACACTATCCCTATAACACATTACAACTATCTCTATCTAACACATTACACACTCTAACCCATCCCTACAACACTATCCCACTATAAACATTACACTATCTCTATAACACCAATACACTATCTCTGATAACCTTACCTACTATCTATAACCCATTACAACTATCCCTATAACACATTACACTATCTCTATAACACATTACACTATCTCGATCACTTACTATACCACATTACACTACTCTATAACACATTACACTATCTCTATAACCACTCCACACATACACTATCCCTATACACTACCCATTACACTATCTCTATAACACATTACACTATCCCTATACACATTACACTATCTAACACATTCATATTACACTATCTATAACCTACCTATCCATTACACCCTATCTATAACACACATTAACTATAACACTATCTATAACCCATCCTATAACTACACTTATATACCATTACACTATCTCTATAACCCATTACTATCCCTATAACACATTACCACTCTATATACACTCTGCTATACCTAATCCTTACACTATCTCATAACATCATATACACTAATCACCCATACTATCCCTATTACACTAACACATTACACTATCCTATAACACACCCTTACAATCTCTATAACACTATATCCCTCTATAACCCATACCTATCCCTATACACATCTTTCACATATAACCCATACTATATAACATTACACTATCTCTATAACATTACATATATAACATTACTATCATCTCTACATTACACACATTCACCTACATTACAACACCCTCTCTATAACAACACTACATCCCTATAACACATACACTATCTCTATACTATACACCATTACACCCTATATACACTATCCCTATACACATTACACTATCTCTATAACCCATTACACTATCCCTATAACACATTACACTATCCCTATAACACATTACAGCTATCCCATACACATTACACTATCTCTATATCCAACTATTACACTATCTCTATAACCATTACCTATCTCTATAACCCATTACACTAACACTATCCCACTATAACACATTACAACTATCTCTATAACACATTACACTATCTCTATAACACATTACACCACTATCCCTATAACCCATTACCTATCATACCCCGTTCACTATCCTATAACCCATTAGACTATCCTCTATAACACATTACACTACTCTATAACACATTACACTATCTCTCTAACACATTACACTATCCTATTCCACTATCTATAAACACCAGTAACACTATCCCTATAACACCATTACACTATCTCTATCTACACATTACACTATCTCTATACTATAACCCATCTATACACTAACACATTAACACATAACACACCTTCTCTATAAACATTACATCACATATACATCAACACATATCTCTATAACACAATACACTACACATTACTATCTCTATAACCCATTACACTATCTCTTACACTAAACACATTACACATACACTATCCCTATAATACATTACACTATCTCTATAACATTACATTACAACTATACCTATAACCCATAACCATAACTACATATAAACACTATAACCACTATCCCTATAACCCATTACACATACACTATCTCCATATAACTACAACTCTATTACACTATCACCCTATACCCTATATATATAACACTATATCCCTTATAACACATTACACTATCTCCTTACACTATCCTATAACACATTACACTATCTCTATACACACACTTATCCTCTATCACTATATCTCTATAACACAACTATCTATAACACATTAGCTATCTCCATATACACCTTCCCTACCCCATACACTATCTCTATAACACCATATACCCATTACACTCCTATAACTCTACACTATCACCTAACCATTACACTATCCCTATAACACATTACACTATCTCTATAACACATTACACTATACACAATTACACTATCCCTACACATTACACTAACACTCATATCTCTATACACATTCCATACAACCCATTACACTATCCCTATAACACATTACACTATCCTATAACAACATTACACATCTCTATAACACATTACACTATCCCTATAACACATTACACTAATCTCCTATACACCCATTACACATACTATCTCTATAACCCATTACACCTATCCTTACCCTATAAACCATTACACTATCCCTATAACCCTACATTACACTATCTCTACTATCACTACACTACCCTATACACCATTACATAACTCTATAACCCATTACACATAACCTATCCCTATACACCCTATTACAAACTATCTCTATAACCATTACACTATCTCTATAACACCATTACACTATCCCTAAAACACCATTACACTATCTCTATAACACCTTACACTATCATCCCTATAACACATCTACACTACACTCTCTATAACACAATTACACAATATCTATACCATTCCAGCCTATAACCCATTACACTATCCCTATAACACATTACACATTACCCACTATCCTATAACATTCATTCCCTACATTACACTATCTCTATAACTACCATATCTATAACCCATTACACATATCTCTATAACCCATTACAACTATACTTAACCCCCTATAACACATTACACTATCTCTATAACACAACTTCCTATACACTATACACTATCCCTATAACCCATTAAACCTTACATATCCCTATAACACATTACACTATACACTATCTCTATAACCATTACCTATCTCTATAACCCATCTCTATAACCCATTATACCCTATCTTAACACATTACACTATCCCATAACCCTATACATTAACCTATCCCTATTACACACATATCCCTATAACCCATTATAACACTATCTCTATAACACCACTACACTATCTACATTACACTATCCCTATCCCCATTACAACTATCCCATTACCCTATCTCTATCAACATTACCATTACACTATCTCTATAAACACACTATCCCTATATAACATATACACATTACACTATCTCTATACACATCATCTCTATAACACAATACATCTACTATAACACATACACTATCCCATAACCGATCCCCTATAACACATTACACTATCCCTATAAACACATTACACTATCTCTTAACTATAACACATCACACTATCTCTATAACACACATTTACACTATCCCTATCCCTTACAATATAACCACACATTCCACATTATAACACATACAATTATAATCCCATTACAACTATCTCTACATCCTATAACCCATTACATTACTATCTCTATAACACCATTCTATAACACATTACACTATCCCTATAACACATTACACTATCCCTATAACACTTATCACTACACTATTATACACTATATCATAACCCATTACCCTATCCTATAACCCTTACTATCTCTATAACACATTACACTATCCCTATCACACCTTACCCTATCCCTATAACACTTACAACTTACACTATCCCTACACTATCCCTATACCCATTACACTATCCCTATAACCCATTCCACTATCCCTATAACACATTACACTATCCTATACCTCTATAACCCATTACACACAATATCCCCTATAACACTTACTACCCTATCACCATTACAACATCCCTATTAACACATCTCTATATCACATTAACCATACACTATCCTATCCCATTATATCTCTATAACACATTACACTATCTATATAACACATTACACTACCTATCCTATAAAAACACTATCCCATTACACTATCTTATCACTCATAACACATTACACATATCTCTATAACACTTTACACTATCTCTATAACACACATTACACTATCTCCATTAACACATATCACTATAACCCATAATACACATCTACACATCACTATAACACATTACACTCTATCCTATATAACACTCTCACCTATAACGCCATTAACATATCTCTATAACACATTACACTATCCCCATATAACACATTACACTATCTCTATAACACATACTACACTATCTCTATAACACATTACCACCTATCCCTTACCATTACTATCTCTCTAACCCTATAACCCACATTATAACACATTAACTCTATACAACACATATATCCTATACCCATTATATCTCTATAACCCATTACACTATCCCCCCCTTACACATACCTATAACAGATCTCTATAACCTATACACTATCCCCACACCCATACACATCTCATAATAACACATTACACTTACACTATCTATAACACAGTACACATCCCTATAACACACTACCCTATAACACATTCACTATCTCTATAACAACAATACCCCTATACCCTACCTAAACCCATACACAATATCACAACGCTTACCACTACTCCTACACTCCCTATACACATTACACTATCTCTATAACACATTACACTCCTATAACCCATTACACTATCATCACCATTCCCTATACCACATATCGATCACATTAACACTATCCTCTCCCTATACACTATATCTATAACCCATAACCACTATCTCTTAACAAATCTACACTATAACACTGATCCCTCTAAACAACACACAACTATCTCTATAACACATATATCCCTACACTATCTCTCATAACAACATTACAACTATCTCTATACACAATACACTAATCCCTATAACACATCACACTATCTCTATAGACACATACACTATCTCTATAACCATAACACTATCCCTATACCTACATTACACTATTCTATTACCCTACAACTATCTCTATAACTACACATACACTATCTCATAACACATTATCTATCCTATAACACTTACACTATCTCTATACACACATATCCATAACACCTTACACTATCCTATAACACATATCATACCACATCACACTCTCTCATAACTAAAACACCTATTCAACACTATCCTATAACACATCTATCATAACACTATATCTCATATATACACACACACGTATCCCTATAACCCATATACACTATCTCTATAACACATACACTATCCCCCTTACAGGCTATCTCTATAACCCATTTACACGTATCTCGATAAACCAATTCTCACTATCTCTATAACAATTACCACTATCCCTATAACACACACACTATCTCTATAACCATTACACTACTCTAGAACACATTCCACTATCCCTATAACCCATTACACTATCTCTATAGACCATTATTACACTACCCCCATCTCTATAATCACATTACACTATCTCTATAACAATTACACTATCTCTCTAACACATTCAACTTCCCTATACACATCCCACTATCTCTATAACACATTACACTATCTCTCTACCCTAAAACTATTCCCTACAAGCACTATTACACTATCTCTATATCACTTACCCATATATACACCCCTTACATACCCAAACCAACTCGCCTATAACCACACTATCTATACACATTACACTATCTGTATAACAACAATAACTATCCCTATCACCATTACATACCTCTCTATATAAATTAACACTCCCTATAACACATTAACTCTCTCTAACAAACCACACATCCTATAACCAAACTAATATCTCTATACTATAACCCATTACACTATCCCTATAACACATTACACTATCTCTATAACACATTACACTATCCCTATAACCCATTACACTATCCCTATAACACATTACACTATCCCAGAACACATTACAACTATCCCTATACCCCTATAACCCATTACACTATCCCTATAACTCCATTACCACTATCTCTATAACAATTACATTGACATACACTATCTCTATAACCCATTACACTATCTCTATAACACATTACACTATCTCTATAACACATTACACTATCCCTATAACACATTACACTATCCCTATAACACATTACACTATCCCTATAACACATTACACTATCTCTATAACACAGTCACGATCCCTATAACACATTACCTATCTCTATAACACATTACACTATCCTATAAACACATTACACTAATCTCTATAAAACACAATACACTATCCCTATCACACATCATCAACTCTCTCTATACACATTAACTATCTCTAGTAAACACATAACACATTACACTATCCCTATAACCCATTACACTATCTCTATAACACATTACACTATCTCTATAACCCATTACACTATCCCTATAACACATTACACTATCCCTATAACACATTACACTATCTCTATAACCCATTACACTATCCCTATAACACATTACACTATCTCTATAACACAATACACTATCCCTATAACACATTACACTATCTCTATAACACATTACACTATCTCTATAACACATTACACTATCCCTATAACACATTACACTATCCCTATAACACATTACCCTATCGCTATAACACAATACACTATCCCTATAACACATCACCCTATCTCAATCACACATTACACTATCTTCTATACACACATTACACTATCTCTAATAACCCCATTACACTATCCACTATCCTCTATACCACCATTACAAACACTATCTCTTAACCATTACACTACCCTATAACCCATTACACTATCTCTATAACACATTACACTATCCCTATAACACATTACACTATCTCTATAACCCATTACACTATCTCTATAACACATTACACTATCCCTATAACACATTACACTATCTCTATAACACATTACACTATCTCTATAACACATTACACTATCCCCATAACACGATTCACGATCTCTATAACACAAACACTATCTCTATAACACATTACACTAGCTCTTATAACCCAATGACAAACACTACTCTATTAACACCATTACACATCCTATAATACATTACACTATCTCTAATAACACATTACACTATCCCTATAATAACCCATGACACTATCTTCTATAACCCATTACAACTATCCCTATAACCCTTACAACTATCTGTATAACACATTACACTATCTCTATAACACATTACACTATCCCTATAACACATTACACTATCTCTATAACCCATTACACTATCCCTATAACACATTACACTATCCCTATAACACATTACACTATTCTATAACCCATTAACACTATCCCTATAACACATTACACAACTTCCTTATCCCGATAACACATTACACATCTCCTTATAACCCATTACACCCTATAACCCATACACTATCCCATGAACACATTCCACGATGCCCTATAACACATTAAACTATCCCTATAACCCATTACCTAGCTCTATAACCCATTACACTATCTTATAACACTTAACAACACTAATCTCTTACCACAATACACTATCCCCTATAACACATACAACTATCCCTAAACCCATTAACTAGCCCTATAACACATTACCTATCTTATACACATTACACTTATCTCTATAACCCATTACACTATCCCTATAACACATTACACTATCCCTATAACACATTACACTATCTCTATCACCCCTTACACTATCCCGATAACACCATTACATCTAATCCCTATAACAATACAAACAAAACACTATCTCTATTCAACCACTAACACTATCTCATCACCCATTAACACTATCTCTCTAACCCTTACAACACTATCTACTCTATAAACACATTACACTATCCCTATAACACATACACTAGCCCTAATAACACATTTACACTATCCCTATAACCCATTACAAAACTATCCCTATAACCCATTACACTATCTCTATAACACATTACATACCCTATCCCTATAAACCCCTTACACTATCCCTATAACACATTACACTATCTCCTATACCATTACACTATCCCTATAACACGTACACTATCCCTATAACACTTTACAAAACACTTATCCCTATAACACGATTAAGACAACACTATCCCTATAAAACCCATTACACACTAAGCCCTATAACACTTACGCTTATCCCGTATAACCCATTACAACACTCTCTCTTATAACCATTACACTATCCATATAACACATTACACTATCCCTATAACACATTACCTATCCTATAGCAAGCACATTACACTATCCCTATAACACATTAAACAACTATCTCTGTACACATTACATACAACTATCTCTATAACACATTACACTATCTATCCCTAGAACACATGCAACTATCCGTCTATACACATTACACTATCTCTATACACATACAACACTATCTCTATAACACAAATCACCTATCCTATAACACATCCAACACTATCTCTAAACACAATACACTATCTCGATAACCCATAACCTAGCCCTATAACAAACATTACACTATCTCCTTTAACCACATTACAAACAAACCACATCTCTTAAACACATTACACTATCTCTAAACCCTTATAACACTATCACCTATAACCCATTACACTAATCTCTATAACACATTACACTAGTCCCTATAACCCATTATACAGACAACTATCTCTATAACCCATTACACTATCCTATAACACATAACAACATACAAACTATCTCTATAACCCATTACACTAGCCCTATAACACATTCACCTATCTCTATAACACATTACACTATCTCTATAACACATTACACTATCCCTATACACATTACAACACTATCTCTATAACACATTACACTATCTCTATAGACAATAACACTACCCTAACCCATTACACATTACATAACCCTAATAACACATTACACTATCTCTATAACACATTACACTATCCCTAGCACCATTACAAACACTATCCTATAACCATTACCTATCCACGAACACACAACACAATTAACTATCCCTTCACATTACATTACACACTATCCTATAACCATTACCTAACTGTAACCACATACACTACCCATCACAATACACCACACTATCCGATAACACATATCCACCATCCTCTATAGCCCCATTACACTATCCCTATAACCATTACACTATCCCTCTACCACATTACCTAAGCCCTATAACCCATTTCCCTAGCGCGATAACACATTACACTATCCTTCATTAATCCCTATCCAACTATCCCTAAAACCCAACGAGCTCTATAACAGTACACTATCCCTATAACCCATAAACTATCTCTATACCATATACTATCCTATAACACATTACACTATCCCTATAACACATTACACTATCCCTATAACACATAACACAGTACCGATCCCTATAACAAATCACCATCCTACAACCCAGTACACTATCCCGATAACACATTACACTATCTCTGTCTCACTATCTCTATAACACATTACACTATCCCTATAACACCTTGCACGATCTCTATAACACATTAAACACTATCTCTATAACACATTACACTATCTCTATAACACATACACTATCCCGATAACACATCAACACTACTCTATAACCAATACACTATCTCTATAACCCCATAACCGCTATCCCTATAATCACATACAACACGGATCTCTTTAACACATTTACACCCTCTCTATACACATTAACACTATCTCCTAATAAAACCATTACACATCCCGATAACACATTTACACTATCTCTATAACACATTCAAACTACCCTATAATAACCCATTACAACTATCGCGATATAAAAACCCATTACAACACTATCCCTATAACACATTACAACACTATCTCTAAACCCATTAACAACTATCCCTATAAACAAATTACACTCTCTCTATAACACATTACACGATCTCTATAACACATTACCTACAATCACTATAACCATTACAAAAACAACTATCTCTATACACAATTACAACACTATCTCTATAACCCATTACACTATCCCTATAACCATTACACTATCTCCTCTATAACCATTACACATCCTATAAACCCATTACAACTAATCCCTATAACACATTACAAACCTATCTCTATCCACACTTACACTATCCCTAAACCCAATTAACTATCTCTATCACCCATTTACACTATCCCTATAACACATTACAACACATCCTTTCCCTATACACATTACACTATCTCTATCAGCCATTACAACACTATCTGTATAACACATTACCACTATCCAATAACACAATACACTATCTCCAAAACACATTACACTAATCCCTATAACCCATTACACTATCTTATAACACAGTACACTATCCCTATAACACATTACTACAACTATCCCTATAACCCATTACACTATCCCTTATAACCCCATACACTATCCTATAAACACATTAACACTATCTCTATAACACATTACCTATCTCTAAACAACCTTACACACTATCCCTATACCACACATTACAACTATCCCTATAACACATTTACCAACTATCCTATCACCCATACACTATCCCTATAACACATTACAACTATCTCTATAACACATTACAATACAAACTATCCTCTATCACCCATTACACTATCCCTATAAACCACATTAAGGATCTCTATAACACCTTACACTATCTCTATAACACATTTTACCACTATCCCTTAACACTTACAACTATCTCTATAACACATTACACACTATCCCTATAACCATTACCTATCTCTATAACCATTACAACTATCCCTATAAAACACATTACACATCCCTATAGACATTCACTATCTCTCTACACATTACACTATCTCTATAACCCATTACACTATCTCTGTACCATTCACTATCTCTATAACACATTACAACATCCCTATAATCATATAACACATTAACTATCCTATACACATACCTTACCCATTATAACCCATTACACATCACTATATCCTATAACCATTCTCACTATCCCTATAACACATTACAAACACCCTAATAAACCATTACAACTATCCCATAACACATTAACACTATCCCCTATAACCCATTCAACAATCTCTATAAACATAACAACATGTCTCTATACCCACGATCCCCGTAACACTTATCTCAAACAACTATCCTATAACACATACACTATCCTCTCATACCTATCTCTCCTATACCATTACACATCTCTATAACACATTACACTATCCCTATAAACCCAATACACACATCTCTATAACACACCATATCCTATCCCTATACCCCTTACACTACCTTAATACCATTACCTATCTCTATAACACATTAAACACGATCTCTATAACCCATACCTATCCCTATAACACATTACCTATCTCTATAACCATTCCTATACCCTATAACCCTAGACCCATACACTCTAACCCATTATACCCTTACACTATCAACACTATCTCTATAACCCATTACACTATCCCTATACATTAACAATACACTATCTCTATAACACATTACACATCTCTATAACACATTACACTATCAACCTATAACACATTACACTATCTCTATAACACTTACCACTATCTCTAAAACCATTCCTATCCCTATAACACATTACAACATCCCTATAACCATTACACACTATCTTATAATACATTAACAACACTACACTATCCCTATAACACATACACTATCTCTATACACTTACACTATCCCAATAACACATACACTACCCTAACACAACCCCTACACTATCCTATAACCCATTACACTAGCCTATAACCCATTACACTATCCTATAACCATTACACTATCCCAAAACCCATTACACTATCCCCATAACACATTACACATCTCTCATAAGCCATTACCTATCTCTATAACCCATTACACTATCTCTATAACACATTACAATTATCCCTAAATAACCATTACCTATCCTATCCTACAACACATTACACAACAACACTCTATAACCACATCTTACACTATCTCTATAACCCATTACAACTATCTCTATACCCATTTACAACAACACTATCCACTATCCCCTATATAACATTCCACTTCCCTAATAAACACATTTTACACTATCCTATAACCCTTAAAAACTATCCCTATAACACATTACACTATCTCTATAACACATTACACCATCTCTATAAACATTACACTATCCATATACACATTACACATCCTATAACACATTCAACTATCCCTATAACCCCTTACACTATCTCTATAACAATTACAACACACATTTCTATAACACATTACACTACGCTATAACACATTACACTATCCCTAAATAAACACATTACACTATCTCTATAACCATTACAACTATCCCTATTCAACATTAACCATTACACTATCCCTATATAACAATTACACTAATCCTATAACACATTACACTATCCTATAACCATTACACAAACTATCTCTATAACACATTACCTATCCCTATAACACACTTGCACTATCCTAAACACATTACCCTATCTCTATACACTTCAAACAACTATCGCTATAACACAATACACTATCCCGATAACACATCACACTATCCTCTACTAACTCTAGAACCAATACACTCCTCTATAACCCTACCTATCCCTATACACCTTACACTATCTCTTTACACCATTACAATACAACACCATCTCTATAACAACATTACAAACTACTCTGTAAATAACACCCATTCCACTATCCCCTATAACACATGTACACTATCTCTATAACACATTACACACTTATCCCTAGAACCCATTACACTATCCCCCTCTATAAACCCATTACACTATCCCCTATAACACATTCACTATCTCTATAACCCATTACAACACTATCCCTATAACAATTACACTATCTCTATAACAATTACACTATCTTATCTTATAACACTTAACACTAACCCGATAAACATTACCTAGCTCTATAACACATTACACTTCTCTATAAACCCATTACACTATCCCGATAACCATTAACATACACACTATCTCTATAACACATTACCCATAATCCCTATAACCCAGTACAACCTATCCTATAACCATTACAACAACACTATCTCTATAACACATTTACAACGCTCCCTATAACCCATTACACTATCTCTATACCTTAACAACTAATCCCTATAATACCACATTATACACTATCCCCTTAACACATACATATCTCTATACGCCTACACTATCTGGTATAACACATTACACTAATCCAATAACACAAATACACTACTCCTCCAAAACACATACACTATCCCTATACCCATTCAACAACTATCTCTATAACCATTACACATCCCTATACACATTACAACACTATCCCTATAACACATTACACTATCCCCTATAACCCATTACACAAACCCTATACCTATAACACATTACAACCTATCTCTAATAACACATTACACTATCTCTATAACACATTACCCCTATCCCTATAACAACATTACAGATCCCTATAACACTTACAACACTATCCCTATAACCATTACCTAGCTGCTATAACACATTACAACACTATCTCTAAACACATTACAAACAACTATCTTCTATAACACATTACCACTATCCCTATAACACATTACACTATCTCTCTAACACATTACACTATCTCTATAACACATTACACATCCCTATACACAGTACCTATCTCTATACACATTACACTATCTCTATAACCCTTACACTATCCCCTCTACCAATTACACCTATTCATAAACACATTACCTAATCCCTAGTAACCCATTACACTATCCCTATAACCATTACAAACTATCCCTAAACACATTACACTATCCCTATAACCCAGACACTATCTCTATAACACATTACACTATCTCTATAACCCTTACACCTATCTCTGTAACACATTACACTAATCTCTATAACAACCATTACACTTCCCTATAACACAGGACACCTATCCCTATAACCCTTACACTATCTCTCTATACCCCATGACACTACCCTTAACCCATTACACACTATCTCTTAACTCATTACAAACTATCTCTATACACAGCATTCCAACTATCTCTATAAACCCAGTAACAACCCTAGCGCCTATTAACACATTCACATCCCTATAACCATTCAACCATCCCTATACCACATTACACTATCCCGATCACCCATTCCACTGTCCTATAACCTTCACAAATACCTAGCACTGTCTCTCGCTATAACCCCATTACACTATCTCTATAACCCATTAACCATCTCTATAACACATTTCAACACCTAGCCCTATAACCATTCCACATCTCTATAACCCATTACACATCTCGATAACACATTACACTAATCCCTATCACACCATACATATCTCTATAACACATTACAACTATCCCTATAACAATTACCTATCCCTATAACCCCATTACATACACTTCCTTATAACCCATTACACTATCCTCTATAACACATTACAATCTATCTCTATAACCGCATTAACTATCCCTTATAACCCAGTTACAACTATCTCTATCACACATTACCTATCTCTATACCCATTACAACACTATCTCTATAACCATGTTACACTATCTCTATAACACATACATTATCCCTATAACCATAACCTACCTATAACACATTACATACACTATCTCTATAACCATTACACATCTGTATAAAACACCTTACACTATCCCAATAGACACAATACAACTATCTTCCATCTCCCAAACCCATTACACTATCCCCTATAACCGCATTACATAACACTATCCCTATAAAAACCCGTATGTACCACAAATACAACTATCCCTATAACCCATTACACTAGCTCTATAACACTTCACTTCCCTAAACACAATTACACTATCCCCTATAACACATTACACTATCCCTATAACCCTTACAACTATCCCTAATAACACAGACACTCTCTCTATAACCATTCCAAAACACTATCTCTAGAACACAGTACACTAATCCCGATAACACATTACACTATCCCTATAACACAACATACACGATCCCTATAACCATTACCTACTCTCTATAACACATTCACTATTTCTATAACACTGTTACATTACACTATCCCTAAACACATACCTTCTCTATAACACATGACACTATCCCTTAACACATTACACTATCCCTATAACCCATTATTACACTATCCTATAAGCGCATACACTATCGTTATAACATCATTTACCTATCTGCTATAACCCCTTACACTATCCGGCTATAAACCATTTACACTCTCGCTATAACCACAATTTACAAAACTATCTCTATACCTATTACAACTATCTCTATAACGCTAACTCCGCATTACATATCGCTTAAACACATTTTCATTATCGCCTATAAACACATGTACAACTATCCTATAACACATTGACCCTATCGCTATAAATCCATTACAATCACACTATCTTATAAACACATTACAAACAAACATAGCTATTCCTCAATAACACAATACACTATCTCAAAACCCATTAACACTAATCCCTATAAAACCTCATTACAAACAACAAACTAGCCCTATAACCCATTACACTATCCTATAAGCCCATTACACTATACGTCTATAACACTTACACTATCCCCTATAATCACATTACAACTATCCCTATACACATACACTATCCTCTATAAACGATTCACAATCCTCTATAACACATTACAAACTATCCTCTATAACACGATACAACTATCTCTCTATCACGAATTACATACACTGATCCCTATAACACATTACACTATCCTATATACAAACACACATTACACTATCCCTATAACCCATTACACTATCTCTATAATAAACACATTACCAACAACTATCTCTATAACCCATTTACAACTATCCCGAACGTAACCCATTACACTATCTCATATAGAGAACACATTACACTAGCCTCTATAACCCATTACACTATCTCTATACCCATTACACAAAACAACAACTATCTCTATAACACCATTACTTATCCTATAAACACATTAGCACTATCCCATAACACATTACACTATCTCTATAAGCCATTACCTAGCTGTATAACACATTACAAACTAATCCCAATACACAATACACTATCTCCAAAAAACCCCATTACACTAGCCCTTAACCCATTACACTTCCCTATAACCCTTAACAAAACCTATCCCTATAAACCCATTTAAAACATCTCTATAGACCATTACACTATCCTATAAAACACATTAACTATCCCTTAACACATTACAAACAACAACATTACACTATCCCTATACCCATTAACTATCCCTATAACACATTACAACACTATCTCTATAACACATTTAACAACTATCCTCTATACACATTACACTATCCCTATAACACATTACAACTTCCTATAACACATTACACTATCCCTATAACCATTACACTATCTCTATAACACATTACACTATTTCGATAACACATTACACTATCCTAGAACACCATACACTATCTCTATAACACATTACACTATCCCTAAACACATTACACATCCCCCTATACCCCATTACAACAACACTATCCCTATAACCCATTAACAAACCTATCTCTATAAAACATTACACTATCTCTATAAAACCCATTACACTATCCCTATACCCATTACACTATCTCTATATACACATAACACTATCTCTATAACCCTTACACTATCTCCCTATAATCCCATTACACTATCTCTAAACACATTCATTATCCCTATAACACATTAAACTACATCCCTATAACAATTACACTATCTCTATAATAAGCCATTTACACTCTCTGTATAACACATTACAACACTATCTCCCATAACAATCAATCCACTATCTATCTTGATCTCCAAAACCCCTTCAACTATCCCTATACCCATTACACTATCCTATACCCATTACACTATCCCTATAACCCATTAAACAACTATCCTCTATAAAACACATTAACACTATTCCCTATCAACAACATTACACGATCCCTATAAACACATTTACCTATCCCTATACAACCCATTACACTACACTATCCCTATAACAACATACACATCTCTATTAACCCATACAACTAATCCTATACCACATTACCTATCCCTATAACACCTTACCCTATCCCTATAACACATTACCCAACATCCCTATAAACCCATTACACTATCTTCTCAAATAAACCACATTACATACAACACTATTTCTATAACACAATTACAACTTAAGCCCTATACAACACATTACACTATCCATCACACATTACACTATTATCTCTATAACCCCTTACAACTATCCCTATGAACACATTACAACAACACTATCCCTATAAACAACCATTACACTATCCCTATAAGCCCATTAACTATCTCTATAACACATTACACTATCCCCTAATAAATAACCATTACACTATCTCTATAACACTTATACAACTATCTCTTAACCCATACAAACTATCCCTATAAACACAAACACTATCTCTATAACACATTACACTATCCCTATAACCCATGACACTATCTCTATAACCCATGACACTGTCTCTATAACACTTTACACTATCCCTATAACACTTACACCTTTAACCCTACCCTTGTAATAAATCTCTCTTGAATATTTTGACATGCATAAAGACAACTGTGAAACTCCATAATGCACTTCTGCTCTACCTTTCACCATCCGACACTTATATAACATATCACGCTGGTTTGATTGATCAATTAAATAAATTAGAAGCCAGAAAATAAATTTTTATCTCTTGTCAGCTCTCCGTTCTCTACTCTCTGGACTTCCTGCGCTCACTGAGACCTTACTATCCCCACACAGTTTGTTACTCCACTCCCCAGTCTGGCTTCAAGCTGCCACTCTACAGTGACTGCCCTCTTGACAGTCAATGAAAAGCTGCAGGCGCTAATCATACAATCTGTCAAACTGTCTTTCAGCTGATCAATGGTCAACCACAAGATCTTGCTGTCCATTTTAAGAGTCTTGTAAATTGTGAAACAGCATGCCAGTGGTTTGCTCATCTTGAAGCTATTTATATTAGCTAACATGGAAAGGAACACATCTGCTCCGCTCCACTGGGTCCCACAAGCGTGTACTTTGTCCTCTCCTTTTCCCCTTAACTCACTGGCAAGTTTTTCCTCACATGGTTCACATAACATTGTCTCAACTTTTCTTTTCCTTTTCTTCCTCGACACCACAGCTCTTGCCAGAATTCATTTTACCTGGCAGACATATCATCACCAGTTGAAACTCAACCATTGCAAAACTGAACTACTTTTAGCTGACTCTTGAATCCCTTGACAATTCGCTAACTCCTCTTTGACCACTGCTTGCACTGCTTGCTCACATGTTGCTAACTTAACAGATCGCAGCTTTATCCTCCATAACATCAGGAGTATTTAAGCATTCTTATCTACTCATCCACTCATATTGCTTGTGCAGTTCTTGTAATTTCTAAACTAACTCTGCACTTGCTCCTGGCAGGTCTACCCCTGAATCAATTCGTCCTCTACAGATGACTTAGAATGCAGCTGCACATTTGTTTTCAACCTACCAAAGTACCAAGAAACGGAGCAGCGTCCTCCTACCTCAAGCCTCATGCTCCTTGATCACCACACTTCTCAGACCCACAAGTACCCGCTGACTTGTTCCCCATCCCCCCAGGACACAAGTAGTCTGCCTATAGCTTTTCTCTGTTCTGGCACCAGATGTAAATGAACTTCTATGCGCTGAGTCATTCGCTGTCTTCAGAGCATGAAAACCCCACGTTTTTCTTACATACCGCACTCGACATAAAACAAAAAAAATCACGCTGCTGTTTAACGTTTTTGTAGTGATTGTGACATTGTATCAGTTTGAGCTGTAAATAATGAACACCAGCTTAACTTAACTTGCTTAGTAGAGCAAAGGACATGACAAAACTCACCACAGTGGTACAAACAATCCCACAAAGACCAAGGCGACAAAGGGCTATATATCACCAAGACTAACAAGAAACCACTACTGACTGAGACCTGAAACCATAAGAACACATGCCAAACTACCAATGAAACAGACACATAACAAGAACCATAACCTTACGCTAGTTTTGAAGTGATTTAATGCCATATGGATAAAAAGGATTTCTCATATTTTAATGTAATAAAACTGACAGGATTCTTTTCTTGTGTTTTTTATGCCAATATAGTATATAGTTATTTAATTCTGTAAAAAATAATCATTTCTGGGTGTTATTTATAATCATTATATATATAATAAATATCAAATATTGACAGGTTTAAGAGGCGTGTAATTCTATTGATTCCACATCTATAATATCCTCATGCTATAATTAACTTTCATTTACATTTACACATTTGGCAGCCCCTTTACCAGAGACTCCATTTCTCATTTTACAACTGAGCAATTGGGGGTTAAGACTTCACTGCAGCTTCATTATCTGCCGTTTCCATCCAACTGCAGAACACACACCCACACACACACACACACACACACACAATTAAAAACATTAACACACTCAGTAATATTAACTCACAACATAAAGAGGACACTCTCTTAAAGGGACACTCTCTTAAAGGGACACTCTCTTAAAGGGGACTCTCTTAAAGGGACACTCTCTTAAAGGGACACTCTCTTAAAGGGTGTTAATTCTTTTAAAGGAAGTTCTCCTAATTTCAGTTCATTACCTGTATTAAGGGCACCTGCCCACAGAAGCAAACAAACAATCAAACTCTTCACAATAGACAGACCAAAGAGCTGTCCAGGGGATGTCAGGGACAAGATTGGAGACCTACACAAGACTGAGTGTTAAATTCAAATCAATTTTGAACTTTTTGGAAATGTGTTTTTTTTGGATGTTTTTGTTAAAAAATTTTAGACCCGTAAATTCTTTGTAACTGGGCAAACAGTCAAAATCAGCAGATCAAATCATGAATATCCTCAGGGTTTATTTTATATCTATTCGAATTTCTTATCCTATTAAGTTTATTCGCTGACAAAAAAATAAACACACTGCTTTGACAGTAGAAATATTTTTCACTGCTGCAGTAATAATCCACAGATCTCATTGCTGTAATGTTTTTCAGGTTCTTCAGAAGCCCATAGCGGTTTATAGCGATGTCCCATCGACACTTCATTGTCTCTATTACCCATCAGAATGGTACTCAGGAGGTCCAGCTGAATATGAGTCGTTATCTGAGCTGTTTATGAACTGGCATTGTGTAGTGTTCGACAGTAAATCTGAGCTTCAGACCAGGACAAAGGAGTAGAGACGTAGATGAACTTGAGAACACTGAAATTACTGTAAATAACAATTATACATTGTTTGATT